>JAHZNF010003282.1:0-34288 GCA_027744215.1 Troglopedetes dispersus | reverse complement strand
TTTTTTTATGTATTATCTGCCATGATATGAGAGCACAGTTGTCTAGTCTACACCGTTTTACGAGAATGCGTGCTGAGACCGAGTGGAACTCTGTGATAGTGTAAACAACTATCACTTCCTGACGGAAAGTGAGCGCAAAGTTGAGATTAGTTATCTTCCGCGGTGGATTGTGGAATCCTGAATTCTCATAAACAGCCAATTTCTTTCGTTTTTTGTCAGCATACAAGAATAACTTACATGCAGACTCATTACTCTGAAGTTAGAAAGAAAAAAAAAGTTTTTTTTTTCTCTTTAAAGCCTTCTTAAACTACATGCCACACACATAGACACATGATAACCGCATGGTGAAGGTCATGTCTCCGCACATATGGAGTCGACTCTTTTTTTTTCTTCAAGGAAGTAATAGGTTGGTTGCGGACTTTTTGAGAGAGAAAAATGTGCCACTTCTTTGCAAATATCCTTTCATGTATGTCTATATACACATGTTCCCGCACAATACCGTCAGTGTTGGAATGGTGTTAATGATAATCATGAAAGAAAGTTTTCTGTCTCGCAGATGCTTAATGGCTACTAATCCGCTGAGACGATAGAAGTGAGTGAGCTGCACTGCCGCTTGCTGAGATGCTAAAAGAAGAAGAAGAAGAAAAAAGAACCACGAAAAAGGGACACCGAACAGATGAAGGAAATATGCTGAAAATACTCCGCCAACCAAGCCAGTCAACAAACTAGTTTCACTAACTACTACCACATGTTATACGCAGCCACCACTACTGGTTCCTATTCCCTTATAAGATTTGCTAGGTTTTAAGTTAGAATACGATTTCCTGTGGAGACTGTGCACGATGCTGATTTTACCGCTTACTTGGGCTTTTCTAATAAAAAAAGTCGAATAAGATGAGGATGTCAAAAAGGAAACTTTTAGTTGAAAAGTGGATAAGTAAACAATTTTGATGGGAAGTGAGTCAAAAGAAAATTTTCTTTTCAGCTCATTATACATTATATTATGCTGTGTGTATGTGTAAATGGAACTGCCTCGCTTTCTTTCTCTTATAAATAAAGCTGCCTACACACATCCTAGTTCTCAATATAAAACCTTGTACGCAGACAGGAAGGACCATGGCCAATATATGTGGCCAATACGCATGTACAGATAGATAGAGTCCCTCCTTACCACTCCTGTCATTATTACTCCGATCACCTGTGGGAAAACATGGCAATTGGGTTTCGTTCTGCGTTGACTAAACCCCCACTGTTGCACAAGATTTTACTGTCTTCTTTTAATGAACATTTGTGCACTACCGCACAACTGTGTACATTTCGTAATGCATTTCTCATTTTGCAATTCCTAAAATCTGATTTTAACAGCTTTCATTAATTAAAATAACTTCATGCTAAGGAGTTTCCACCAAAATCGATCAGATTCCTCCCAAGAAGGCCAGGATGCTACATATTATCCAATTTCATATAAGTTTTGGTTCTCACGTTCGTGAGTTCAAGCGGGTACACAGTTACAGCCGCATCTGACTAGAGTCAGAAAACATAAGTACCATAGCCATGGTCCTAAATATCAAATAGGAAAGCAGGATGGCACGATTGCACTCTGACAGTTGCTGAACTAATATTAGCTGAAAGATTCATCATCAGCATTTGCACGACAGCTACATAACTACACACTTACGTTCTCTCCAAAACCAACTCTGTGTAATCGATCATAGGTACAACGTTAAACTATGCGTATAAGAATACTAGTAACATGTGCCTGTTTGTTTCCAATGAAAACAGTTAGTAAAATGCCATTCGCTAGGGAAATGTGTCTTTCGAAGAAAAAAAAGAAATTATTTTATGTTCATTCATTTGAATCGATCCATACAAAAAGTAGATGCTAGCACGATACATGAATATTTTAAGTTTAACTTTCGACAGTAAGAACCGCAACACTTTCTCCGGGTAATTCAATCTTGAGCTGTTAACTTTAGTGTGCCATCTTTGTCCTTCGTAACAAAAATTTCGGCTAATTACTCCCTTCCCTGTGCCAGTGATACCGGAGCCTGGAGAGAAAATTTGTTTTGCTGGAAAAAGATACCAAAATTTCGTATTACATACATAAATGTATAGACCAGGCTGATGTGTAGATCAGAGCTCTAATAGCACATTTAGGAAAATGTTTTTTTATAAAAAACACTATAATGAATGGACGAACCAGCTAATCAAGGGTTTGAGGTACCCTTAAGAGCCCCATGTACCTATTTGTCTGTGTGTTCTTAAAGACTAAGACTATATTGCACTGGAGTGCAGGTCTACTGATGATAAGTATAAAGTATCCATGTTGCTCAATCAAGCTCAAACTTATGATTATTGCAGTGATGACCCAAATCGACAGCTGGCGCATAGACATTGACTGGAAGTATTTTTTAAGAGGTTAGCTAACCCAGACTTTCCCTCTTACACCTCAAGAAAGTTTCCAAGGCTGTCAGAGAAGGTCCAAGAAACTGCGCGAGTGTAGGAAATTGAGAAATAAAGCTGATGGATTGGTTCTGGTTGGGTATGTAAATAATCATGGTGTAGGCTAAACCAAAAAACCCAGACCGTCTAATTAATGATAACTTGACAAGCAATCTCTCAATTTTTATTAAACAGATATTCAGTTTTTATCTTAAGGATGGGTTTCAGTAATATCAGTAAATGGAAGAGGATGGCACACAGAACTCAATGTGTTTATTTGTTTGTACCATTTAATTTTTGATGAAACAGTACAACTTCGAACTTGAGGCTACACATTTACCATGTTAGCATAGACGAAATGGAGTCCACTGCGTGAACAAACTTTACAAACTCCGCTGGCTCATTTATTTATGATGGTTGTCTTTTAAAAAGGAAACTGTCGTTGCGCCGCAGCTCCAGCCAAGCATTTGTAGAAAACTCTGTTCATAGACCTTCCTTCTTGAAATACCTCCCCAAAAGATAATTATCTCGAGGTAGAGTTTCTTTTGGAGATACCCAAGTCAGGTATAGCTAAGAAGAGGTAATAATGGATTAAGAGAAGCACGTCGAGAAATTTTCATTGGACAACACGTGTGCACAAGGCATGGATGGGAAGATGGAATGAAAAAAGGGAAAGGCTATATGTCTTCCTTTCTTTTGGGTAGTAATACCACATCATTTCTATTTACAAAAGAGAGAAAGGAGCAAGAAGACTACTCAGACTACCACACGTGCGTCATTCAATCAGCTCCATAATAAAGAAAACCTTCCCAAAAAAACCTAGATCAACATCACAGAGAAAAATTCATTTACAGGGATACACCTGAGCGTGGTTTTACTTACTTATTTCAAATCCCAGCACTCACACACATGATATTACTTAAGTGTAAGAAGGAGCATGCATTTTACCTATTCTTCATTTACAAAGCTTGCTTGATACTCTTGCTGACTGAATAATATCTATTTACATCATGCAAGTTCCGGTAAGATGGTCACTGAAGCAGCAGGGCAAAGTATTCTTTATGGATGGTGCACAGCAAGCAGCAGAGCGGAAATTCATTGAATTTCCAGTAGGCATGAAAAGTCGACAAGTAAATGCTCCAATTTCTCCTTTTTTGGACGCACACACACACACATAAACTGAGACTAACAGTCGGCAGTCAGTCACTCCACTTTCTTCTCTATATTCACAACGGCTTGAGTGGTGGAGCGCGCACTTTTTTGTTGTTGTTGTACCCGTTCACATTGATTTGCAATCACGTTGTGATTTCAGTAAACCCAGCACGTTTCCCCCACTTTCCACCAAACACATTCCAATTTCACGTTGTGTGCGCAGAGTTTGAACAATTTAGAAAATACATATTATTATATGCGCAAGCTGATTGGGAAAACATCATTTCAACTGATCGTATGGGAGATCTCGGATAAGAGAGGACGGACACACTAGCCCCAAGCGGTTTCCCCACATTCTACTCTCACTGATGGAGGCAGATCAAGCTCAGGTTTTTCCACCACGGTCAATAATGTAAACAAACAAAGCAACTTTCTCTTTCCATTCTGCTTTAACACTCAGCACTCGGTTGAAAACGAGAACTTTATTATGTTCCCCAGGTCATTGGGAAAAGATAAAATGAAATGTGTCCTCCTACGAGGAAAATCGATATGTGCATGTGAACTAGAGTAAACTTTACTGTTTCAATCTCATTGCCTTCTACTTAATTGACGTCTCTCATCTCCGTGATTTTTTAGAAACCCTGAGAAAATACACGCCGCTTCAATGTTAAGCGCTCCCTACCCAAAAAAAATAACGCACGTGCAGTGCGTTCAGTTTGCACGGTCACTGTCGCCGACTGAGAATAAAATCCTCGCCATGATCACGCGTCGCGTAAGTGTTGATTTACAAAACAGGGGTAGGCCAACCCCAAAACAATCAGTCTTAAACAGAGTGATATTGCCCGCAAGAATAAACCACATTCGAACATGGCAAACGCAAACCCAACAATAAGTCAGTTTCACGTCGGTTGCTCACTCATACTCAAACTTCACGTGCACAATATGTGAGTTTTGTGTTGGGCACAAGAATTGCAAGCAAATAGTGGTAGTGCAACAACTCGAACATTTTATTAGAGCAAATCAACTTTATCTGGAAGTGGAATCGTCTCACTTTTTTTATTACCACAATGCTCCAAAACCAGACAGTAAGATGACACAAACATCAGAATACAGTTTTTTGTGAAGGAGACAATAAGCTTAGCGGTGTGACATGTCGAGAAGGAAAGGAGCTGAACGCTGAGAATACGAGTGGAATACTTAGGCAATGTTACTCACCGGCATTCAAATGATCTCACTTGCCATCATACTTGTTTCCCAAAAACTACATGGTATATATTTCCCAAACAAGAGCACATTATTCTTTTGCCGGAGAAAAAAAAACCATCACGGTCAAGCGAGCAGAAGATCTACGGACGCAGTGTTGGCTCTGACAATTGTATTTATATGTTTCGTGCTAGGAATTACAATGACGTTCGGAGACATTCCTCACACGATTCAGGTCCATTCCGCAGGATACGGTTCGCTGTTTTTTTTTTAGAAAAAAAAATATAATAAAATATCCGCCACTTTCACTTTTTTGCACAGAAAAGAAATAGGAAACACTACTTCGTCACGTGGATTCCCACTTTGTGATCACTTTGTGTCTCGACCTATCTCTAAAAAAATATGTTTGTGTGTAAAATCGTTTGAGTTCAAAATGTGTTTTTCTTAAGCATTGTGAGTCACGAAATCATTGAACTCTCTCACTTGTCTGAACAAAGGGGCGCATAAAAATTGGAAGCAGTTTTTGGTCAGACTGAACTGAAACTCTGGGAAAGGGAAAACATATTATTTGAAAAAAAAATGACGATGATGATGGCAGCCGAGCGGATATGTTGGTTCTTTAAAATTTTTACTTGTATTTTGGAACGCTTCCTTGAAGCAACGTAGCGTGCATTGATGGAATGCATTTTACATGAATGAAGGCATTATACCTAGAGCGCAATAGGCTGTGTGCTATTTTCGGGAAATGAGAGTGTTTAATAATACTGTCATGTTCTCTAGGTCTCGTCTCACATTCGCATTTTTTTTCTTCTTCTTTGTTTATTTGCAGTATGGATTATTCCGGGAAACAACTGGTATAATATTCATTCATACATCTTTCAGATCGGCTTTCCGCAATAAAAGTCCTGAGTGCGCCACACGTATGGTCACGGTATTGCTGTTCTTTCAAATGGATGCGTACATGCAAAGTGCAAAACCTGAGGATTAGAAATTTCGTCATGATCCACAAACGTCAAAAATCCAACACATCTGTTAAAATTACCATACTTCGACCCGGTGATAGAGTGAGGTACGGAAAATGTGGGAAAAAAAAGAAGGAGTGCCGCTGATCTCATCATTTCCATGTAAATCCGAAAAATATGTAAAGCTTATTAATTGGAGAATGTAAGCTTCGGTATTAGCTGTAGATAAACAAATAGACTCAAACTACAATTTGGCAAGCTCACAGGCTCATCCGTCTCTATCAAATTTATTTTACTGTGTTAAAAGATTGGGAAAGTCAAGTATGACGTGACAACGTGATGATGACCTGCATTATGAAAAAATCTAAAAAAAACATAATTCAAAGCCTAGTCGTTGGGATAGTAAACGCGGATTTGGAAAAGACGGCTTAGTTAAGTCAAAACACTCCATCAGTGATAAATTTGACGAGTTAGAATATTTGGAAAACCGGTTCAAATTTTTGTTATGACCTCGTTTATCGTTGAAATGATGCTATGTTACAGTCACAAAAATATGTGCGGAATGCAAACAACTTGAGGAAATATTCAGTCTGTAATTTGCAAATTCGTACTTGAAAATGGAACTGTGCGACTACAGAAGCAGTATTTTTATTTATTGACTGTTTGTTGCCATTACGGACACTGTCACCTGTGCTGTTGTGCAAATTCGTTTTTTTTTTCTTAGTTTTAGTAAGCTTATTATTTTAATACATATAATTAAGAAGTAAGTGGAATACGTAAAAGTCAGTAACTTCAGAAATTATACTACAAAGTGGTTGATGTAGATTAAATCAGCTTGTAATTAAATTAGCCTATGTGAGCCATCCAATTTCAACTACTAATCCATGCAGGATAATTCATATCGGCACCCCGTTCCATAAAAAAAATCACTCAACAGTGTATCAAATATCAATTCCATATCCGTAGCAGTATATATTAAGGTTTGTTTCTTCTTAATAGTAAACTTAACGCATTTCAGAAATATGGAGTGAGTCCAGCTGTGAACATGGTTTTTTTTGGCTCGTGTGGATGGAGAGTGTCCATGTGAGTTCAGGACATTAATAGCCAAGAAACAAGACAAAAGAAGAAAAGACAAGACATGCAAGGAAAAGAAGAAGAAACCAATTTGACTCATAAAAAGTCAATCAAATTACCGAGGCGGATCGATGAACCCATGCATGAATGTTTATGTAGGTTTATAATAGCTGGGAACGGAAATAGTCAATAAAGAGGGGCTCATGACTGGAACGGTTGGAAATAGTCTAGGAAACGAGTATGAAATGGAACATTGTCAGCCTTCTATATGATAGTTTATGTTGTACACGTATTACCTGGAAATATATGTACATATTTTCTGCATTGAATACGAGTGGAATATGCGGCTTTGCTTAATACTTTTCCACTTACACTCCTGCGATGATTACTTGAGGCATGCATGCAAACAAGCAAACACAGTTCACAATAATCTATTCGAGGAGCTACTACTACTACATACTACACTTACGTCATAATACAAATAAATTATTCACCGACAATGTTTAATAGTCAGTTTATTTTCATTTTCCAAGCTTCGACCACTTTTCACAGAGGAACTTCAAGCTCATGCACATACATATGTATCCTTTACTCAAATGCACTATAAATATGACCACACTATCAACACTTTTATTAACAAAAATGTCGTGCGCCAAGAACTCCGAACTCATAACATTATAACATTTTCCTTGTGTCATCGTGTACATCGGTAAGTTAAAAAGAACAGGAAAGACTGGAATTATGTAACCTGAGCAAGTTGACAATAAACTAATTCAAACAAAGCAAAGTACGGTAAATAAATGAGAAATCCAAATGGTACATTACATAACTTTGGAAAGCTACTGAAAATTGAGATGAGACTTATTGACCTCTTCATGAATAATTTTTTGTTGCAATATGTGCATTCATAGTGCATCCTTGAATACAACAATCTTGGACTCAATGTCAGATGTATGAATTTCATGTTATTTTTAAAAACAAATTAGGCTTTCTCATGCGCGTTTTGAATATGTCAATAAATCAAAATCACTGTCCCAGGTGATAGATAGATATACAACATATTACGATATTATATTTCTACATGAGCAGTAGAGTCTTTTATTGTCTCCATCTGACAATTTTAAGCCGACCGACCAGTAATCGAATGTTATCTTTGAATACATCTTTTGTCCGCTCCACTGCACCATGAATATTTTCTAGGATGAGGAGTAAGGCTCAGAAGTGGATAAAATATGTTGACAAGATTTAAATCCCTTTTTCCATCGACAATCCATTTTATGGAAGAAAATGTAATCAAAAGTTGATTATCAAAATTCAGCCGTGTTTTTCATGTTCGTGTGTTATGTTCCTATTTAATCTTGATTCCGTATATGTGCGAGCTGGAGCGTTGTCCTCAACGCTATCTCCTCCGATTTCCCTTCCTACGCCACTGGGCTCGAGATGAAAGTGAAGGGCACAAAAGCGTGTGCTAGCTTTCCAGCCCGCACACAAAAGACAACTGAACATGGTAATATTGAGATCAAAAACGGTTTCATATGCAAGTCTCTTATGTGTTTTGCGGTGAGCTTGGGAAATATAATGTGCTCGTAACCGACCCTGACAAGTAGATGCAATATTCAGGGCATGCATATGAAACAAGAAAATGAGAAAGAAGGAAAAAAAAATTGTTCCGAGGATAAAGGTGAAGTCTGACTCGATTTTTGAGCCTAAAACTTATCCAGGCATTTCGCGTCAAAGGAGAGTCAAAGAAGTTCATAACACTTGAAAAGAGAGAGAGAGAGAGAGAGAGAGATAGAGAGAGAGAAACGTGCTGGAAAAGTTACCCTGTTCTCTAACTCATGCTTAAATGTGGATAACCTTGTTCTATTACGTTAACGTAAATACCACAATTTACGACAAGGTTTCGTATGTTTCCAATCAAACCTTTTATGCAAGCCCTTTACTTTTCTATAGACTCACTCTAAGTGCACAAGTATTTCCAGTTTCCGCATTGACAAACACAAGAAAAGTATAACTCCACTTATACACACATTCCAATATTCCCTCCTAATATTTAAAGTCATACTAGTATTTGTACATACCAGATGAAACGTTCAGATTCCCTAATTTGAGACCCACCAACAGTCTCAAAAAATTAAAATGGTGAACAGAAAAGCGTTTCAAGATAGGATTCATCGTTATGAATATTCACCTCTACAAGTAAAAAAAAAGGCATCCCTTCATACAATTTTTTCAGATCTTCTGCCTAGCCAAATCAATAACTTCTTCTAAACATTATAGCAATAAATTTTAACGAGCACGATTTTACCGGCTTAATAACAATATCAAAGTGACCACACGCGATAAAATCTTTAGCAAATTTTTCATCTAACGCAATGCAAAACAGCAAGCGTTTTGTGTCCATAATGGCTGAAAGCCACAAAGTGATTCTTCAGCGACGATGTATTCCCTTTCAGAGTTTCGTCGCTCGCAGAATATGAAAATTTTCATTTCCAATTTACTCCTCTTGTCAGGTTGATGAGTGAGGATGTTGAGTTTTTTTTTAAATAATAGGACCTACTCAAGTATTTAATGTAAAATGTTTAGTCAGTATTATTTTTTGGAATAAAAATGTACTTACACTGTTACCTTTAGTGTTTTTATGCTTAACTACATATAGAGAGGATCTACTTTCCCTTGATATGTTTGATAAGGAGACCTCCCATAATACTATTGTTCAAATTTTAGTTTTTTTATAGGACACGCGAGTATGTTTCTATTTTGAAAGGGTAAGAGCATAACATGGCATTCCGTCTCTTTCGGATTGGGATTTTGTGCAGGCACATCGCTTTGAAAAGAGATAACTGGAGGTACACATGTGACAAAAAAGATTGACGGCCTGTTGTCTGCCACTCTGTCAGCAACTAAGGCAACATTGCTCTGGTGAATTCTGCTGCGGCGTTGTTCCTTTCTTTCCACTTTATAATTTATGTAGGAGGACCTGCCTGGCAATAGCTTAGCATAATGCGCAACATCACCGTGTTATTATTTTGTGGACATATAAGTAAAACCTGATTTGGAGTGTTTTGGCGTACCGTTATTCACGCATAAAGTGCATTCTGTTCTTCATCAGTCACAAGTGTCCATTTCCACTTTAGACTGACATGTGCTCCTGTTCCGACGCGACATCGTGTATTTTTTTTTCGTGGAACTGTTGGGAAAGTCTTTGTGGCAAAGTGAAAGTTGAGGCATTTATTTGTTCTATTTATTCGTTTTTACCATTTTATCCTGACAAAGCGTATTACGTTTTCTAGTAAATACCAATATTTACTATTTGTATATCTGTTCCCTGTTTTCAACCAGACGACAGATAAAATGTTTTGAAATAAAAGGATCCTCTTAATTTGCTAATTTTAGTTTTCTACCTTGATATGCTGAATTGATACATCACTTTCCTTTCCCAGAAAACGTCATTAGTTAATTGTTCTGGAAACTGTGGAAAATGCTTTGAGAAACTAAGAACGAAAATAATTGGTTATTATTATTATTTGGATTTTAATATTACCATGACTACTTGCTTTTAATTAACACTGATACTCATGTAGCTGGGATTGTAATGGACACAGCACATTAACTATTTTAATTGTAATTTGTACAATGCCCGAAACTTTAGTTACACTTAGACAAATGTGAGGATGTTTGGACTGGCGCATACTAACAATATATATCATTATGACAAAATGTCAACCGCATCTCATCCAAAATATCACGAGTAAGCAGCATGTAGTCTAGTTTCTTCTTCTGGCCAGCAAGAACAAGGTACAAAGAAAATGGATTAGAATAATATAATGGGAATCATATTTTCCACTTTGTAACAATAAAATAGAAATGATGGTGGTGGCCACTTCCAGTTTTCTGTTTATGTATTGTATAATATTCATGCATGTGGGCATGCACATTTCCATTTTGGGTCTGCGAAGTTTTCCTTCCAAGAAAGAAAACTTCCACTGTCACTTACTTTTTAAACTGAACACAGTCAGTCCATCATGAGCTTGTGTGCATAAGAGAAATATTATCTGGGGAAATGATATGAAATTGAAAATAAGCTCTCTCTCTCTCTCTCTGCTTTCCATTTACTTAATTGAATGTCAGCTTGTCAAATTGTAGTCGAGTCTTTTGAATACAAACAGCTGACTACTGGTCTCTCCTGCTCCCTTAATATATTAGAAAATTGTTGTGAGCCCACCTTTCCTGACTCGCTTTCCTTGAGAAAGTGTTCTTTAACGAAATATTAGCTTGTGTACACGCGTACACACCCTCTTTACATATGTGCATAGTGCATACGTAATACCCTGTAATTTGTAATCTTTGACATACAGGTCGACATCCACAAGTCGCACACGACGGCTGGGCAGAAAACTACTACGCCTTGTCACATTGTTTCACACAATCTCCATAAATCCAAGTTTATTGCACTTGGAGTAATTACATTTGGCTACAGCTTTATGGGAAAGGAGGTTACATTATTAAGTGACATATAAAATGATGATTAGCCAGGTTTATTTCGCATCGTTATTATGATGGACTGCACAATTGTTAACTTTTCAGGCCAATTTACGTCCTCAGCACTACACAAATATTGTTTTGTTTTTGGTGGAGCAGCAACATTATTATGCAGGCAATGAACCGTGGTCAAACCAGTGAAAGTTATTAGTTAACTCAAAAGAAGATTGAGAAATCCTCGTAATAATGAATATAAAATGCAATTATAATGAGTAAACTGGCAGTAGGAGTTGTATCCACGGGAAAAGTCAAGAAGGACATATACAATTAAATGAGTTGATGTACCTATTTTATGGGGCACACATGGGCATGTATGTACCTTATCATATCATGGATTCATAATACATATATCATTACCCTCCTTCTGCGAATTAAGTTGGAAATTTCTTTCTCGAGCAGGTTCACGAACCAACACAGATAATTATAATGGGATAATACGCTTTTTTGAATGTTTTGTAGAGGTTTATGGTGGAATTTAATAAGTACGGATATCTGAGAGCGCAGAGGTACATGTTCGACGACTAATGAAAATTGTATTGACAAGCTTGAAACTTGTGTTGGATTTAGGCCTTGAACAACCCTGCAGTTTACCAGCAGACTAGATCATTCCAGACTGAATTTAAGACGTGATGATCCACAAGGATAAGAATCTGTAGGCTTTCTTTCCCGAACTAAATTATTTAATTTAAACCTCTGATTTTCTTGGGTGTATTTACTTTTCATTCCGTGCCTCCCTGGTGGTCGTCTTCGTGCTCTACTACTTAAGCATGCTTAATACTATTTTAATTTTGTGTACTGCCCAAGGACAAGAATTCCACGTGGCAAACCATTTCATTTTCCGAAAAAGCATCATATAACCGTAGACACATACAGATAATGCTGATAGTGATAAGGTTTAGTGAAACCAAACAAGACTACGAAGAATGGTAAAGAATTACTTGTGCATGTCGGCCAGAGAACTAACCATGCATTAGGTAATTAGTACTTATCTTTCCAGAGTTGTGTAAAGCTCTTACTTTTGACGCGGTGATGTTTACGTTCATGCCTTCTCGGGTTTGATAGTTAATGCGCTTCAAAAAATTGACTCTCATTACCCCAAAATTGATATGTACATAATATGTACATTTCACAAGAAGGAAAATTGAAACTTCATTTGATCAGTTTTGTTCATACCCGTAAAATATTACAGAAGTTTACAAATAATTTCAAGTCTAGAGCTACCTCAATGGCGATACACCAGACAAATGAAAGGAAAGATGTAAACAAACCTCAAATTTCTGCCATAAGACTAAATAAACCTGGCAACATTGAGGCTTACAGTAAAGTCTAGTGAAAGCACACACCATTTTTTGGCCTCACTGATGAGCAATTTTATGACGTAGAGCAGGCTACGAACAAAATCCACTATGATGGTACAGTTTATTGCAAGCGAAATATTTCTCGAACATATTTTACAGTTCGTTTTCGTATGCATAAGTGAAACTGGTTGTTCGCACGTTCAGATTTATTTGCGAATTGCTATCTTTTGTTAAAAACTAATCCTACGCCGTACGGTTTCTTTATGTTTTCGGTCATCTACGCTGACTTGTACAGAAATTTTAAAATTTTGCCCCAATTTTATTGGTCACAACATAATACATGTATCAATGAATTGTGATATTATTTTGGCTTACAGTCAAGTTCCCAAGAATCATCAAAAGGTGATATGCTGCACCCTCCCACACAGGAAAAATTGTCGCCTACGACATCAGTGCCAAAATATTTGTTGTGAATAAAGTTTAGAATTTCTCGTGTTTGGTGCGTACCGCGTTCTTCGAGTGGATACCCACTCTCTCTCTAGGAATAGAGTTTACAGGGCACAACAAAAAGGAAACATATAATTGATAACTGTTAGAGCTCGAGCCATCAGTCATGTAAGAAGGTTTCCTTGACACAGTTGTAGGTTGACGTAAGACCCCTGCTTTCCCCCATTCCATCTTCATATAAGTTGTGCAATAATTAAAGAGGTACGGAATACTAGTTGGTATATTATCCTGCTAATTTAATGATCGATTACGATGTATATAGGCTTACCATAATCATAACATATTTCGAGTAATAATTGTGTTGTCATGTGCTTATTCGTTTTCCTTTTGGTGGCAGCCATCACAGAAAAAAAGAAGCACGCACTCACAAGGTCATTTCCTCGTAGAAAATTTTCGTGTATTGGTAAAGAAAACTGGAAAAAGGGGAAGAGGAGACATGAACTTTTTTCCCCGTCCACCAACCAAACCCAAATCCATGGACAAAATTCATTGAACATTCACCAAAATTTCTTGTCCACTTTACAAAGCAATATTCCCAGCAAACTCAGAGTGATAGATATTTTGCAAAGTACAATCTAGAAACCCAAGAAGTATGTCTTTCAGATCCCAGGTGTTTCACACAAAGATTTAGGTAAACTTCTTAAATTCTGTAGCGGCACAGGTCTGCCTGACACATGCACACCCAAACGCAAGAAGCTTCTTTATTGTTAATAGTAATCATTCACGTCAGCTGGAGCAGGGAAACAAGTTCGGGTTTGATCAAGTCAGAAATAATGCATAGGATATAGTAATAGTAATAAAAAGTAATAACCACATTCTGAGCACTTTCTCAGGCCTGGTGCGTTTTCGTGGAGTAACCGCGAACATTACATAATAATGCATCCGTAGATAACAAATAATAATCTTTGGCGAACAGAAAGAAAGGGGAATCGTGGACGGCTAATATGATTTACTAGCTCCAGGTATACCCATATAAATTACCTTGTTCACATGCTCGTCTTCCCTGCGCACGTAAACTTTATAAGAATTTGAGTAGCAGAATTCGAATTACTAGTCAGTGCAGCACATCATACTACTTTTCTCCTTTCCTCTTTCTTGCTCGCACACAATCGTACCCAGCGAGCACACAACAAAGGAACAGAACACTTGGATTCAATTTCCCCCTAACTTTGTTAAAGTAACTCTGCTTTCATTTGCGTTTGACTGCACGGGAGAAAGGAAGCAGCGAGGAAAATAAAATTCTTGCTACATACTCTCATCCATCAAGTGGAGAAAAAGGGAAGGCAAGGTAGTAGTCCATTTATATTACATTAAGGAATGAGACAGATCTCATGTGGATGACAAGGAAATGGATTCAGATTCCATCTTTTCACAAGGGATTTCCCATCATAGGTCACCTGGCTACTTTTGACCTTTCATCCAACTCGGGTTCCGTTTATAACGGGCAAGCTTGTACATATAGAAGCCTCCTTTTCTTACCTATCCTTTCACTTTTACTTCTCTGTTTCTTCTTTTTTGTGAAGAAATTTATCTCTCCATTCGTAGAGCATTAATAGAACGAAATGAAACGTTTGAGAAATACGAGCTGCTACTCCGCACACCGAGAGTGAACAGTTTTTTTTCATGTGGGAGCGACTCACGCTCGCCTTTCCTTTTTCGTCTTCTTCCAGGAAGCCAAGGAAAAAAAGAAGGCCTTTGTACAAGTTATTCGTTTAAAGGTTTCTTGCCTCTCCGGCATGGCACACAGGTGCATATCCTCCACACGTGTGACTACGGTGGTGTGATGTGGTGAGGACACCGTATCAAGACGAGTAATCGGATTGAACCAATACACAGGAATTATGGACTCACTTCAGTCAGAGACAGTGACTTAAATTAAAGGAGAACTGTTTAAAAGGATTGTCGTTAGCCAGTGAATGCTTTCCTGAAGACCTGGTTGGCACTTAACTCGTTTCATGTTGACGTTGTTACAATAAATCTTGCTGGAATTTGGTTTCCATGAAGTCAATCATGCGACCATAGGTCCTTGAAACACAGCTTTAATTAGCATTTGCAGCTGTAAAAAAGTATAAGAAGCGAGAGGGTGGATCATATTGCCCCACGTAAATCATTAAACTTGTATATAATATGCACTTTGAACAAAATCCTCTGAATCCTGAATTCCAAAAATCGTTTAATGTAATTGTTTGAAAACAGAAGTTGTTTGATGTGAAACCTTGTGAATATTTTTTCAGAAATATTTTATTCCAAGAATACGAACAAACTTTAATATATTGGTTTAAATATTTCTATGTAGGTAATGCGGAAATTACAAATCACATTCAGGCCACGAGAAACTGTATTGTTTCTGTCATGTACAACATTTACTAAGAAAATCAAGGGAACAATATCTGTTAACAACCTACGTGAATATATTTTTTAAAATAAACCTACTCTGATTCTGCAATTGTTTTCTCAACTTCAAAATCAGGTGGTGAGTACTTCCAAAAATTAAATCTCCTTACAGCCACTTCAATTTCTAACGTAGTTAATTCCAAATGGCACATTTCCGTGTTTTGGTAGTCACTTACTTGGTGATTCCCAACAAAAGGTATTCGTGAGAAATGAAAAGAATACAATTGCTTAGAGGAATTCAGGGAAATGTCTGGTGTGGTAGTGGTAGACATATTTTTACATATATATATATATACATATAAGTAACCTGTGTGTACAAAGTACATACTCCGAAGAAACAGAAAAGATATATATATATTTTATGTGCATCTAAGCGAAGAAAGCTGGAAGTTTGTCTTTGAGTCGTAACTTGTCCAAAAAAAGTGGTGCAAAAAACATGGCATGCCGCTGACTTACATGAATTAAAATTGGTACCTTCCAGGAAGAAATTTAACTCAAGATAGTGAAGGTACATGGAGAGGATAAGCGTAGGAAGAGTACATTTTATCAAAGCGTGTGTACACAAGAGGATAAAAAGATGGAAGGCTTTGGATAAATTTCTGCACGTGGAGCAAAGGAAGAGGTACAAGGAAATATCACTTTTTCTACCCAATTTCGCTCTCCTTTTGTTTGGGAAGATGGAACGTGCAGCTCCTGGCTTTGGTAAGTTTCTTTTTTTAAGATAAGGATGATAATACATATTTCTCCACTGATGTTTAGTATATTGTAAGCACAAAAGCGTTTATGTGGTCATGGAACTATGAAGGATATTGCTTTAAGTGGAATTTTTTTATATTATGAAATGTATTTATAAGTTGGAAAGATGCACGTTTTCTTTTTCAACAAAATGAAATTGCTTTCAATTCCTAATTTTTTTTTCTTGGATCTCATATCCAATAAACTATTTCAACATTACTTCTCGGTATTCTATACTATCCTGCCAATGTCTTTCTTTTATCTTTTAATCGCATACATTATACGAACATAGTGGTCATTTCTTGGAATGAAACCAAGCCAGCGCAGGATATATTACGGAGATATCTGCGAGACTTCCTTTAAAATGACGGTTAAACTCATATTTATGCAATTATGGGAATTGTCTACAATTCTTTCTCAAATATACAGGGTACAAATCTTTTAAGATCGAAATTAAGGTTGGTTGGAACACTGAGACTATCTGCGGGCACAGATGCCAAAAATCCTGCCAAGGCTTCGAAAACTTTTCCACACCAAATGTGGATTGATGTGGGATATACTAAGGTACAAAAATGTAAGTTCAGAACTTAAGAACGTTTTCAAGAAAAAAGAAATCTGAATCGTAATGAGTAGCAACTCAACATTTTGTTTCACGCACAAGTGTAAACTTGAAGCAGACTGAGGAAGCGAGATAACGAAAGATAAGGTTGCATATACAGCTCGCTTATTCCGCCTCCTCGTGATCATTATTATTTGAGAAATTCTGGGAACGATTTAAAAGCATAGTTGATAAACTCAAACTCTACAATTTCATTTCGGGTCACTTTGTTGTACCAAACCCTGGATTTAAGTGACTTCCTATATAAATATCTGTGGGAAAGCCAACCTCCCACACACTTGAAAAGAGGTTCTTAGCTCGCGGCAAAAAAAGGAATGAATAATGTATAAATCAAACCTTCTCAAAAAAAAAAATTCAATTCGTGCATGCATAATGAGGGAAAGTTAATGAATGTTGAGAACGGGCGAAGTGAATGCAGACAACAACACAACAGAGTCATTACTGCACATCATCATTACTTGCCTCGGTGCATATTCATAGTGAAGTTCAGTGAGTAAGAGCTTTCGATGTTTTCATGCTCCGTTGCCTACTTTATACCTTATCCTCCCACTTCTTTCATCGTCAAAAACTTTGAGTGGAAAGTTGGCTGAAGAAAAAACAATTTTTTTTCAACCTAGATCCATATACTCCAAGTTTTCACGATAATGACGGTAATGAGAAGATGTTGGATCGTAAGATCATAAGTTGCTACTAATGACGATGCGGAGGCATACTCCGATACAGAAAGGGTGTGTGTGCATATTCCCTCGAATTTAAAGGAAAAAAAACTTACATGGAAGATGTCATTCCTCCTACTTTCCCTAGAAATAATGACGTGTATATATGCAAAGCGAGGTTTTTGTGCACACAAAACCATATCCCATCATCTCCTTCCTCCACTCCTGACTGAACCACAACAACGCAATACACGCTTGAGTGTAACCGCACCAAAACAGCGTAGTACAAAAAACTATGCCGGTGTGCCTGACAACTTGAATTTTCATTGTCGCTTCCCCTCTCAGCCGTGCCATTAAATTGTACTCGTTCATTGTACCACTCTGTAAGTGGCGAGGAACGCAGGTTTTAAAGAACCTGGCGGAAGCGGAGTCACATCTTTGTTGTTTGTTACAACGGGGCTCTCAACAGATAACGTCATAATCATTGTTTTCTAAAGCGTGTTGACGAGATTAAATCAAATTCTATTTAAAACGTTGAAAGTACTTTCGACTACGCTTCACAAAATTGTGCTGCTGAAACGGTAATCAAAGGGATAAAGGACAAAAGTGCCGCTTTTGCTACATCCAAAAAAAAATCTACCACAGGACATACAGGGCTCCTAGTTGGTAAAGGAATTAACATCTTAATGGCCATGGCTGCGAAATTACGAGAAAGGTTGCTTGAAACAGATTTTATGACAAAACAAACAAGTAACCGTGTTACTACCCTTTTTGCTCTAAAATAAGGTAAAAGGCAATAAGGTTATAATAGTGTTGATTGATATCATATGTATATGACCTAGCAATTTGGAAATGTTTGTCAACAATTTAGATTAATTTATAACAAGGTTCACGCTGGATCTTTCTTTTTTAAAAAGCATTTCCTTTTACTAATCACAATCGGGGGCAAAGTAAATATCATAACATTGAAAGTCCATTTTATGGGGCTTGGTGAGTAGGTAAACATTATCATCTGTTTTTACTGGAGCGGATGCATTACATAAAAGGCAATATCGAAGTTGACCCCTTCAATGTTTGACATTTACTAATTTCAGGATATGTATTTTCAGATCTCAAATTAGGATGTTTTGGATGCTTCCAGTTGAAGCACTGTGAGCTGTCACGGTTGCACAAATATTTCAAAGTCAGCTTTTGATCTGTAATTGGAAAAATATGTCATATATATTGGTATTTGTTTATTATGTTGCCAAATTTTGATATACTACATGTTTGGCTAATTGGTGACTTCAAAGGAATCTGCAACGGAAAGGGTTTTTTTTTTCAAACACGTCAAGTTCTTTTTGTCTGTGAGCATAAATATTTTAAAATGTGTGTAGCACAGCGTTTGCAACGACCGACATGAAATCTTATCCATTTTTGTCCACATATCTTGAATATCCAAAAAATTCGTGGCTTAATTGAAACTGTACCAATATTTGAGAATACACACAAGACTAGCTTTGAATATTATATGTGTTTTACCAAGTGTTTTGCTCAGATAAATGTATGCACACAAGCTAGTGGCACTTTTTGTCGTTTTTTTTTCTCTCTCTGCATTTAACTTGTTCGACACCTTGCTCAAGGGTGCTCATTACTGCAGATCATATAGTCGAGGCTGAACTATTAAGACATAGCCAAGAGGCAATTCTCCCTTCCGTCTTATAACGCTGACTAGTGAAGAAATTTGTTAGAACCGTTTCGCCGTCAGTGCTTGCTTTAATATTAATGTTTATTTAAAGGAGCTACCCTGGTCATAGGAGGCAACATTACTGTTTCTTATTTGCACAGAAAAATCTTAAAGTTGAAACAACTGAAGAACAACAGTGGAGCGGTTAGACCTAATAAGTAGGAAACTTGGAAGAAAAAAATATATTCCACTACATTTTTGAAAGTATTACGAAGACTCCATAAAAGCACTTTCTAGCCTTTGTTGCCTTAAACTTCTTTTCTATCCTTTTTTATTCCACTTTTGTTGAGAGAAAAAAAAGAAGAAAAGTGAGGTTTCAAAAACCAGTGTGTAAAGGTTTATATTATGGCTCTTACGAAGTTTTAAAAGGCATTTAAAACAACTTTTTGTCTTCGATGTCCATACTACGTTGTTCTTGAAAAAAAATAAATGGGAGTCTAGAAAAATATCTTTTTCTTCTGAGGAAAGATAAAACTGTTCATGTGTGTCTGAGGATATGGCGCTAACGTTCGTTCAGCCAGTAATTGGAGAAAAATGTGTTTCCAAGTATCTGTCCATTTTCACTTTTTCCAACCCATGAAGCCCATAATATTTACTCCGTTTATCCTTTCTTCCTACAACTAGTGTGGGCCCAAAAATAGAGCGTAAAGGCAAGAAAGAAGCATTCTGGTAGTGTAGTACCATGCCGAACACCATTAATTATAAAAGAAAAGAGTGAGAGGGAGTAGACGAATGACTGGCATTACAATGTATACAATAAAGTGTGTGTGTACATAGGTGGAGGCATTATTTTTTGTGACAAATGTTCCAAAAATGAACCCAGTATTATAGTGCTCCACTGTATAGTATGAACGAAGGAGGACTCGGGAGACTTTGGGAACAGGAGCTCATGGTGGACATTTTTTTGCCTTTGTTTTTCAGGAAATTAGCCCCTCCGTCCGCGTTGATAATGTCCTGATGAGTCGACGAGAGAGGCCATCAGTCTTTTAATTATTGCCTGACTCTCTCCCAGAATTCATTTAATTTGGCGCACATTATTCTCCACTGTGAATCTAGTTTGTCCCTACTTTAACGGTATTTATCACGGCCTTCGGCGCAATCTTATTACTTGTGCTTGGCTCAGAAGAGACTGCTTGTCTGTGGCGCACGTCCTCCCTTGTCACTTGGACAACAGCCTTCGCCTAGATATTGTCTCCACCAAAATTCTCAGCATATAATGCGCTTTTAACTAAATAAGCTGGTCATTTCGTTTGTCAGAATCATAACTGGGATTGAAGGCGAGCGACGCCTTCGCACTTTTCCCTTCCCCGAATCCAAATGGAAAAGCCTTGCTCACTTCATCTCCAGTAATTCGGTTACAGAAGTAAGACATGGATGCTGATGGGTCATGTTTGCCACGCAATGAAGGCTACTTTTTAAGAAAAAAAAGAAGAAGGAAAATTCTTTCGCTCCGTCATCATTCACCATCAACTACGAGCACACCTTGCGACCAGAACTGTCACGATTAGAGAAAAAAGTATCTGGCGTAACATGCAGTAATGATATTTGCACTTTTCACAAGCATCCAACAAAAAATTGAATGATCGTTTGGTTGAAAACATCGGAGTAGTGTGTCTTGAGGAGGTGCCTAAAAAAGCCATACAACACTCCTCGCTTCTTGTATCTCACCACGGTAACTGGGATCAGAGCTGAGGATGACAGTTGAAAGAATAATGGGATGATTGAAGGGAAGTCACAAGTGAAAGTTGAAGAAGAAAACCGATAGGTCACGCTCTGATAATGCGTTCCTTCAAACACATCATGGATGAGCGACGGGATCGCACTTCCTTTCTAAAAATCGAATCATACGATACACAACCCAAGCTGGCACAGGTACCTCATTCATACATTTACGTAGTTTAAACCGGTAAAGAGGACGAATCAACCTCCAACAAAGCAACGCATAATGATGGTTAGACTTATGATATCCGTGACGTGGAAATTCTCCTTCCATTATTCTTCTCATGTGTATGAATGAATGGAGGGGACAGGATGCACGCATTGTAGCCATTCACATTGAATCTGGGAAAAAAGGAAAGCAGCGGAGACGGAGACAGGCAGCATATCTGATGGATGCAGGCGTCTATGTGACTCTCTTTTTTCGCCCGCGGGTGATAAAACAATCCCTTTCTGAATCCGTTGGGGAAAACAAGAAGCCAGGAACAAACAAGAAGGAAACCTGGCAGGTTTGTGCTACCACAAGAGCCACCATGTTGTGTGGGGATATTTGTGAAAAGAAAGTGAAAATGCGTTTTTTATAGCTTTATTACCTGCACCATAAATGTTACTGGAACATTCACAAAGTCATTCGGCCTAGTGTATGGTCGAAATTCGAAATTCATGAAAGAGAATAAAGAAGTCATAATAATAAGAGGATATGGCATGCTACCAGAGCTCTTTCGCGACTGAACAAGAACAGATGACAGAGATAAACACGTCAGTAAAGAAAGTTTTTTTTTAAAAAATCTCTCTTTCTTTATGCTTTCTCTCCGTCTTCTTATTCTTTTGAGACAATTTCTCCTGACAAAATTTGTCGCTCTAAGAGCTTTTTAAAAGATGTTGTATATGCATATTTATTAAGAGCACCGTCTCCAAAAATCCTTACAATCGTTTATATTAATAAAGTTGTTGAGAAACATTTTTTTACTGCAAAAAAGTCCCAGTAAAGTTAATGGAAATATGGATTTACACGAGCTTCTACGTTTTTTTCCCAAGTACTAAATTATTCAGTTGTTGCACTTTTTACTGCCGATTAGAATATTTCAGCGAAAAATGAGAGTGTTACGATCATCACGGAATGCGACACTTTATGACTAGTTCT
Organism: Troglopedetes dispersus; assembly: GCA_027744215.1. NCBI lineage: Eukaryota > Metazoa > Arthropoda > Collembola > Entomobryomorpha > Paronellidae > Troglopedetes > Troglopedetes dispersus. The sequence continues at coordinate 12,118 of JAHZNF010003282.1, read as the reverse complement.
ACACATATGTATAAGTTTTTGGATTCAAATTTGCTAACAAAATATTATGAAGATGGAGACGGAGGAGGAAAAGTTGTGTGAGAAATATACATGTAAAAAATATTTTTCTCTAGTGTCCCTCTGAAACTCCTGTAGCGTCGGAGCGAACCCATTGACACAATTTCTACATCACAAATATGCTTTTGAATGTGGGAATGGGACCCAAGTCTTGCTAATATTTTTTTCCTTCGTGGAATTCCAACAACTCCAAAAACGTCTGCGTCTGTCAAGTTTCTAATGAAGTTTGAAAAGTAGGAATTGATTGCCATTAAAGAAAAATAAATTAATAACAGAACAAACAGAAATGGGATATAAAATTAATCTGGTCTTGTCATTTATTATGAAAGCGTCTGTGCAAAGCTTCCAAGGGTGTAGACCAGGCTGTGTTGGGTCTTGTAGCCCAAATAATAATAATTGCTATTTTGTGAGAAGGATGACGAACTTATAATTTCGTTACTGGTGAACTATTTCTGCTGACTTAATCATTACATAGTGCAATGTAATATATCGTGCATTCACGCGTTGTTAATTGTGAGCATTGTTGTTAATCGTGTTGGCTGTCAGTTGAGGCCGCGATGTGTGTCATTTCAGCTGAATTTAGATTATGGTGTAAAAACTCCAACTTTCCCAATTGGTTATTTGAGACGGTTCGAGTTGCTGATGTTGCATGTTTGCCACAGCGTTGCCGCGTGACATCAACAACTCCTCCGTGCATATGCAATCAATTTTACGCAGTAGTAATTGATACGATGTACAAAGGAGTAGACAAAAATTGGGACCGGCTTCCAACCGGGATAATTTCACGTAATTTCCCTCCACCAACGTTCATTCATTATCCATGCGAATGAAAGTTTACTTTTAATTAAGAGTGTTTAAAAATGGTCTTGGTCTTGTTATAAAACGAAGCCGCTACCAGTACTTTCTAAATAAATGTTGCGTACCGGAATTGAGCCTGTGTCTAAAAGCTCTGCGTGAGAAACAACTTTTGAGACACAACTTGGCTATTAGTAGTTTCCAATTTAGGGAGAGTGGACTTCAGAGGAAAGCGTTCCTGTAAAGCCGTGCGGATGCGTCCATTTCATCTTGATTGCTGGCCTTAAGAAGAGCTTTCTGGGTACCTCACTTGTCGATCAGTATAAATGGGGTAGTCCACTGATAATATTGATGATAACGATGAAAGGATGAATCCGACACCGTTTCAAATACGAGTTCATAAGTCAACGGTTTTTTCATCGCCTCCATCCACATCACATCACATGCACGAGGTTCTCGCAAAAAAAATGTGTGCGAACCAATATAGGAAAAGGCATGTCATGTGCTCAAATTTATAGTGCAATATTATGTGTAGGAAGGAAGAAACAGCAGTAACACCTTTTTTTCTGCGAGAATCGATTTGTTTTGATAAATGAATTGTTGATGAGTTTCAGTATGAGTTTTCTCCAAATGTTTTGTCGAATTTTCCCTCCCGCTATCAACTGTGCACGTTGTTTATGGAAGTTGTTTTTTTTATATTTTGGAGGAGAAGGGAGGTACCTTTTCCTCCTACCGCACAACGTATACACAGTGCATGTGGCCGTGCAAAGTAGTGTTTGTTTGTTTAAAGCATAGGTGAACAATAAAATGCTCCCACCGGGTTTTTTTTTCTTCTTCAAAAATTCCATTGAGATTGATAATGGATGTGCTGAAGCACCAAGTGTTTCGCTACATAGAATATCCATGTACGTCAAGTAGAAAAGCCTACAAATCTTTCATGCATGTATGAATGCTTCATCATCCTCCTTCATTCGTTTCGTGCACGGTTGATTCTTTTGGGAATTCTTGAACATTGTGTGTATGTGTGTGTGTGAGCACAAATGTTTACCAAAACTGAAGAAAAAAGTGGAAGGGAAAAAAGTGAGAAACACATTACTAAACTAAAATATTGGCTCGTTGGTGAAGAAAGTGAGTAGTCAGTCAGTTTAAGACCTCGCTTCCCTTTTTTCCCTCATACACCCTTTCTGCCTGCATCACATATACGCAAGTAGGTCTTTTACTTTCACAAAGTTCAACATACGGACGGCCTCCAACGTGTGAGAGACTTCAAACTCGGTCCGTCCATCTTATTGAAACTCTACAGGGCTTCCAATTCACAAAACTTACTACCTGCATCGATTTTTCATTTTATCTGATGACTGACGTTCAAATGTACTTACACGAATTGCAACCGGTCATGCTCATATTTTCCCTCAAATTGGAAACTGAGCTGGTGAAAGTAGAACAAAAATATTGTTTTCATTTGTATAAAGCAAAGGATTAGTTTTGCAATTACATTTGCAAACATTTTTTCTTCACTCTCTCTCGCTTGCTATTTTCCTCCCTAAATTTTTTGTAGGATAGGAAAAAACTATCTCAATTTTCATTTATCAGTAGTGTTGACAAGGCACGATAGACGCATGACTAGGAGGAAATTTTTCTCTTTACTCAGCAAACAATCTATAGTAACAAGTGGGAAAATTGAAATGCACGGAGGCAGCCTCGTTGAGCCCGCCAGCTCCGCTGGCTAACATGTCGCAAATCGTGTGATTTTATTCCCGGTTAATTATTACAGCCATTTCATCACGTAATGTTACCCGCCTAATGTAAATGTTATTGCTACATGTCATCTGCATGAGTTCCCCACTCCGGGAAAAAAGATCCATTTGATTTATCCAGGAGATGCGTGCTCAGATCCGTTGTCGGTCCTTTCACCTTCGAGATCAATAAATTCGGACGCAATCCTGCAATTGTCTTCTCCTCGCGTCTGCACGTACACACTGCACACAGTGCCCTGGGTACAAACCAGGCTTTTTAACAACATTGTGGATGACAACACAGGAATGAGGGAAAAGTCGGATTGCGTTGTGATATGACACAATGTCCAACTCTTGTGATGACACCACTCCACCGTTCACCCAACAAGATCTGGCCACAGACCACTCTTTCCTACCTTTTTCACGTCCACAAACAATTACTCCGTCTCCCTCGAACAGAGCAATGCTCAGTGCTTAGTGCCCGGATATAGCATTCTACAAAAAGCAGGTTGACCCCCTTTTATACACTCCTCGGATAATACGAGTTTAATAGAGGTGAAGTTGAGAACGGGATTCAGTTATTTTAGTGTCTTCCCGTTTTGTTGCGGGTTTTAATGTTGGAGGTTGTGACAAGTCGAGTTATGGTCAAAATTTATATACGCTCCAAGTCACAAAAAAATGTTGGAAGAGACAAAAAATTCCGGAAAGGTATCAGCGACCAAGAATATACACAAATCGTGCACCATAAATATGTACTCTTTATATTGTGGAGCATGTGGAGTAATGGCTTTGTGAAATGGTCATATTACCTTCCCCGAAAAAAGCATCAACTACTTTTCACGTTGATGGAAAGGTAGACGCAGACGAAAGGAATTTAGTTTTCAAATCACCCCAACCAAAACGCACACTCATGCACACACACACACTTGTTTTTTTTAGCAAGCCCTAGGGAATCAGAGAAGCAGAAAGTGAAGTTGTATCATTATCGGATGGAGCAACGTTGTAACGATTCGGTGTGATGTGACTGTGAGAGTGCTACTAAAACTGTAAATACCTATCTCGTTGCGATGGCGGTGCTCGCTTTTCCGAAACGAGAAGGCAAAAAGGCCTTTAAAAAATTTGGAGATTGTTGAATCCACGCCGACTGGAGGCTGTTTGCATTGCAACGTTTCCTTTTTTCTCTAGCTTCTATGATGTATACGTTCGTCCAAAATAAATTCTTCCTCCTACAATTTTCATACATAGTGAACCACTAGCAACAAAATTTCTCCCAGTTCGGCCTCTCTCTCTCTCTCTCTCTCTCTCTTTCTCTCTACTTTGCTCTGTTTTCAGGGTGAGTACAGATGACAGGAGAATAAAACTTTGTAAAGTACAAACCAAGCAAAAAAAATCTTAGGAATGGTTGTGGAAAACTATACAAAAAAATTTATATTTGTACGTAACATGTGGACGTTAAATATTATGTGTACTGCACATAAAGTATATTTTTTCCAAAAAAAAAGGAAAACACTAAGGTAAATAGTCTGACGGGGTGTAATCTTATGGCATATGCTTGCATCGTATTTTGTTGTATAGGAAAGCCGTGCCTAGTTGTGAACTTCAAAATGAAGGCTGTGACGAAATTCCCTCTTTTTCTCTCTTCGTGGCTCACTCCCGCATATATTATATGGTGCACATGCTTGAGCATCCTCGTGAGTTGCTACAAATAACCATAAATAACAAACTGAAGTAATATTTTGCAAGTGAAAGTTGACTCTCGTGTTGGAAAGAATGCTCGCTGTACCTACTCGAAACTCAACAAAGGAAGGGGAAAATATACAAGTATTAAAGTTGCATAATAAGTTACATGCACGACACAAATAAGAGGATATATGGTGTATGTACAACTGTGCTAAACTTTACCAATTTCTCTTATTTGTGTGCTGATTTGCTTGCTTGCACACACCTACCTTGAGAGTTTTGTTGGGAGTGCGTTGGAAATACACAAATAGTTTACTTTCGTTGAGAAAGCTGTATGGGCATTTACGATTTCGAGAAGGCTTGCATAATGTTTATGCACACTTCCACCTATAAACGGCAGTGTTCGTGTGCACAGGACAAAACTATCAAAAGAAGAAAGATGTCCACTAAACTATAACACCTTTCTTTTCTTCCTCTTGTCCTTTTTTCGGGCATCCCTCCTGTGGAGAAAATTGTACTTGAACGAGGCAGTTTTGCAAAAATGAGAGATAAGTATCGACAAGAGGACAAATTCGTAGAGTATCGGTTTTTTTTTCTTTCATGAATTGTTTTTCATGTCACATTTGTCATCTACTTACATGTGAAGAGATGCAACCTTAAACACATGCCCATATTTAACGTGATATATTGTGTATGATGGCTTGAGAAACAAAGTTTGTCAATAGAAAGGCATGCATCTATGCACACTCACTTTCCCAGCCGAGGTATCTTCCAGTTTTGACTGAACAAACAAAAGAAATTATTATACGTCATCGTGAGACAAACAAATACATAAACGTTTGTAACTACATAATAGGGCATATATGCCTAAAGTTGATGTGTCCATATACCCAACAAAGTTGTAAGAATGCACATAAAGCACACGTACAATTTTTCTCTTTTATTCCTTCACAGCACCAGAATTAGAATACTATTGTACCACAATATGTCTTTTCTCGCGAAAGGGTATTTGAATTGTATGAAGTGGTTGTGTGCAGCATTGGCAGTACATATATGCAAAGAAGAGGAATTTAGTATTCTGTATAGTGGTGCACCCACTTGTAGTTAAAAGGAGCCGCAGTTGTTTTGTAATGTCGAGTCCCCTATCCAATCATTCTGATATTTATCAGTGGCCAGGCCACTCTTTTAATTCTTCTCCACCAAGGAGTATGTAAATAGGCTAAGGTAAAGAAATAAATATAAAAAGACGACGACCAGCAGCAGCATTGTGTGATTGCCACAAATGCGGTAAGCAGGCTGTTCAGCACGACCAGACGAAATAAATAAAAGATAAAAAAAGCATATTATATAGTCATTGCTAAGAGAAAATATGCATAAAAAGAAGGACGACGTGTTTTCCTCTGATTGTGGTATATGCGTTTAATATTATTTCACATTATCAGGATAAAAGTGTTATGTTGGAAGGTCTGCCGGTTAATAATGCGTAAACACAGGGAGCGATGAGTGAACTAGTAACCCTTCCTTTTTCTTGGGTGTCTGCCATTTGAGTTTGCATATTATGGTAGGAGCCAGAGTGAAAGTCCTTTGTGGAGACGGAGAGAGAGAGAAAAAAAATGTGGCACAATTATATGCAGCTATGCATGAATGTGCGTACATAATAATATTGTTGTTGCTTGTATTTACTCCTGCATGTCTGTATGCAGTGAATTAAGTAGCTGTTAAACTGGACTAAACGTTGAAGTACTGCTTTTCACCACTAAATTCTACTTATCCCGTGTCACATGTATTGCCGACAGGCACTATTATTGGTGCTGAGTAAGCTGGATGTGTTGAATGGTGTGGCCTGTGCTTTAATAGGAGTCATACATAATACTTAATTATTTCCCCTCACTATACCTTATGCATGGACAAACTTTTTTATGGCAACGATAGAATAATGTTTTGCCTGATTAGGAATAGAAAGGAATTAGGGAAAATGTAGCTAGTCACGTTGCTGATATTTAGCAACTGTCTACGAGTAATCCTACCCTCGAGGGTTTTATTATTTTTTTCAGAAAAATAAATTGAAAAGACTAATGAAAGAGTCGTCTGCGTTGACAAAATCATAAAAGAATTCATTTATATATGACATATTATGCCGCTTACTCAGCTAATTCTTTTTGCTATCTTTCTAACACACTTTTGTGCTACAACCGAATGTTTTAGTGACCAAAAACTTACTATTGTATTCATAGAAATGGGTGAAGATTTTTCTTTGTGAAATGTAAATTTCATGTCACAAAATCACAAATACTGACATTTACATTTATAGTGGACATATATATTCGGAATGTGGAAATATGCTGACACATATACGTGCACGCTATATCTTCATGTGTGAACACTGATGTCTGTGAGAATTGCAGGGAGATACGTATCGCAAAGCATGTACTCGAATCCGTGCAGGGTTATCCTCTTTTTTTCTCCCTTTTGTTCAATATAATAGAAGTAGAAGGAGAGGCAGGCGTCACACATTCACGACGCTTGCAATAGTGATGGAGTGGAGCAATTTTGTCGTAATGTGCGAAAGATTACAAACTGGTAGCTACACGTGAAAATAATATATGGAAGATGAGAAGTGTCTTTTTGACGTGTTCTATCTTCCATCTCCTCTGTAAGCTTATTGACATTTGACAGTGTCTTCTTCTGAAGATGATTCACTCTGAGCAAGAAGTCACGTCTTCGTCTTCACACTTGTATATTTGAAAGTAACCCGAGCAGAAGGGTATGTTAAAATGGCCTCATGACTGTTAAAATCTTGCTACAACGAGTTCTTTTCCCTCAAAACAGGATTTCAAAATTTCATCTTTTTTTGTCGAGAAATTGTCTGTGCTGGGACAAGAAATAGACAGACACACAAGCATTAGTTTCAATGCTATCCAGCTTCTGACAACGTTCAAATTCCAGATAGTAAGGGGAATCATGCCCGTGTGCGTGTGTGCAGTTTGAGTCTATGGCAGGCATTTCTCTGCAGAGAAAATAGGAGACAATAAGTACTCAAAGAAGGATGAGTGATTTGGGCGTGCTTCCATAGGAAGAGCTCTACTTTTCTCGTCTTTTACTCGCCAATTGATTCCCTCGTTTTTTTTTGCAGGTGAAAGCGCAAAGCGTTTCCGTTTCTTTTCGTGTGAAGCTTACACGAAGAAGATTGGGAAGCGAATACGGAAGAGACTAATAAAGAAATGAGCAAAAAAATATTCCAACTTACCATGCAGAAGTATTGCGAGAGAAGTATTCTTCCAGTAAGTTTTTTCAAGTCTTCACAAGTTTGTCTTAAGGATGTTGATGAAACAGTTTTTGTTGTCGGTGACTGCTGATGATAATACGGATCTTGAGGATGATGATGAAAATGAGGAGGAGGAGGAGATTTCATCTAAGTGTAGTGGATATCTATATAGCAAGATAACCTGAAGTTGTTGTCGTTGGTGGCGGAGGTGGCAGAAGTTGCACATTTCCCTAGTACTGTACAAGTGCTGCCGCAAGACGTTTCACAGGAGATGAGGCTTCAACTTTTGATGATGGGAAAATGTTATATTTATATCCCAACTTCCTTTTGCACGGACTCTTGTTACCATTTCCCCACTGTCTCTACTAAACCTACCTTTTATCAATCAAATTGTAGCCTATTGTTGTCAACAACTTTTTGTACGCATTTTCCCCCGCTTTCACTTCTCTACTAATTCAATGCGAGTTCCTTTTTCGAGAGAAATAGTAACACAAAGTACAGCGGTTGTGTTGTGGGAAGATCTGCTGATCTCTAAAAGTTACTTATAATTAGTGGTAATTGTAATTTTTATTGATCACACTCACAGTACCTTTGAAAATTCACAATCCCTACATTTGGCTTATGGTGGTAACATATTTCCCTCCAATAAATATTTAATGAATCACGATATTCCTTCTAAAATTTTGTATTCGAATGATGCTGCTCTCCCTTCCTTTTACTGCGTTTTCAACATCCCCCAGAAATCCTAGTGCGCCCAGACACAATGACGGGTCAATTCTTCGCTCTGCAATAAATATGAATGTAAATATACTAGATTCAACTTGTATTGGTAATGCTACTTGTGGACCAAGGAATTGGTATTTTGAGGATAATTTCGTAAAATTTAGAATTTAGAAGACATTCAAACGTCTTTCTCACTGTGAAGTAGACAGACAAAGAAACAACAAAATGCAGCTAAAAATTGACTTCAAAGTAATACTCGTCTTTCTCCAATAGATCTACAAGAATCTAAAAAATGGTGAAACTTGTGTGATTCGAAGAAGTGACAAGTTCGGAGAAATGTATGGCCAGTAAAATGTACGGAAAGTTTTCGTGTTTATCCAACCACCAGAAGTGTTTGCTTTCAACTCTGAGAGGAAAGGGAGAAAGCTGCTCTCATCTCCAAAACCAAATAAACAAAATCAATGCACTTTTCCTATTCACATATTGTCTCGCACACAGCCAGATTTTCAATCAATGTGCCACGTTCTTTCCGACATTATATTAATCTTGTTGTTTAGACGAACTATTAACTTGATTGGTTCCTGCCTTACAACTTGAAAATCTTGTAAAACGAGTTGAATTTTTGTACATTTCCAATTAAAAAGGATGTCACGAGTTTCTTTGAAAAATGGCGCATCCAACAACAAATAGTTTCTTGCATTGCAATAAATTTCTTTGAATTTTTTCTTTCTTTCTTGAAATGATTTTATTTCTCAGAAAGATTTGTTACGGAACTTTTTTTTTTAAAAAAAAAGAGATTCATGCAAAGTGTCCTGCGGTTTTAAATATTTAGAATGTAAACTAAGCTGAGAAAGTTGCAAAGAGGTTCACAAAAATTTAGCTAGAACATGGAACAACTTCTGTTCCAGACACAGTATTCCGCGATTTCACCACAAGTGATGGGTGAAAGTTGCCCTTCTGGACATCATGCAAGATTATGTAGTCTGGGAAATAAGGGAAATATTAGGAATTATCCCGTCTTTCGCTTGTGACATGAAAGGCTTGAGGAAAATCAGCCACTTGCACACGAATACTACGAGACCTGGAGAAAAGTTTAAATTGAATTGTTACTATCCTGATAATCCCTTCTGAAGTGGAAAAATTTGGAGAGATGCACGAGAATTGAGGTTGGGAAAATTACTCTAAAGAAATCGCACAACTTCTTTGTTTCAAGGTGCAAATAAACTTTTGGTGGTTGGTAGGCCGATCTGTATTATAATTATATATTATTTTAATGCCTAGTAGCTGTGCAGCGGACTGGCACAGTTTACAAGAAAAAGGAATCGTAAATTATACCTAGTCAGATACAAAGAAGTCATGTGCCTTGTTGTTTCGCAACACACGGTGGTCGAAGGTGTATATGAAAAGGGGAGAGGAGAGTGGAAAAGATTTTTACGTACGTGCTGGTAAATGTGGTTGAAGAAACGAAAGGAGAATGGAGACAGTTTGAGATAAGATTCCTACCACTGTCCGGTGAAAACTGAGCCTACTTCCCGAAACCATCGCCTTAAGTAGTCTCAGAACGACACGGCGGACGAATGAGTAACAAGTTTTGGTGAGCGTATATGAAACTGCTTGGGTTGCACAGTGAGTCGCTTCTCACTGCTTTCGTACTTGTGCTTACTCCCTTTTCCTCTTTACTTTCTCATAGCTCGTCCGTCTGTTTATGTCTCCGCTTGTTTGCTGCATGCGCAGCGGCCTCCACCAGCTTTTTCTCTCGTTCCCTTTCCCATCCGCATACGTTTTCTAGCTATTCTGACTACCCACAGGATACATGTATGCACGAACAACAGAGAAAGTTGCACCGGAACAGTTTAGCCAACCAGCAAAAACACGGAGGTGCTCGATCACAGCCAAATAGTCGAAGGCAGACTTGGAGAATTGTGCAAGTATACATGAACATGAGCCTAGCTCTATGCACACGTTGGGTTAGTTGTCAAAAATTAAGTAAGACCGAAACCTGATGAGGAACAAAGACACAGTTTTTTACCTGGGTAGACTCCTCTCGTTCATCAAACGTTTGGTCTCTACTGTGGGGGAGAAGCAAATGCAGCATCTTTGTTTTTAATGAACCTCGTCGTTACTTGATCTCACCAATCATTTAAGAATCCAACAAAATTCTTCAGGCCTTTGCATTGCTGCTCCATAGTGATATGGCAAACCTTTTTTGTTTGAATTTTAAAAGTTTCAAGATAAATTAGAACTCAATAAAACTAGGTGCTTACCACAAATGGCAATTTCGATTTTTTTGTTGTTTATTTTTTCTAGTAAAATATTTTGCACCCTTTTAAATACTTCATATGCATACATCAAAAAGCTCTACCTAAATTGGGAGCAAACACAGTAATCAATTAAATGAAATCAATTCAAGAAACATCTCTTAACGAGGTTACTTATCCTATCCCTGCAGTACAACCTAGCTTGAAACTGATATTACTTCAGTATCGGATCTGGCAATCATCACACTTACAACCTAACTTGAACTGGTAACTAAACCATACATACAATAAAGTAGAAACCAAAATGAAATAAATGTGGGTGATAGGTAATCACGGAAGAATTTCCTGACAAAGTTTTGTCCAATTTACAATAAAATTCTCCGAGCAATAGGAACTACATAAAAAGAAAAAAATTCAGCTCTTAGATCAAACTAAGTAGTATCAACACAAATCGCAGTCGTATTAATTTAGTAACACCACAAATAATAGCGGTGTGATTCACTTACCTTTTCAAGGATGAAGTAATTAATAGTCTATTTAGTTGTATTAAAATTGTTAGAAATCAGAAACGTCAGACAGTTAAAATCACCTCCACCCTTGGAATTGAAAGCACAACATGTTTTGCTCACACTAGCCACATTAGCTAATAATAAATTCAAGAATTTTTGAAAAAATGTTATTTTGTATTGATGCATTACCCTGAATTATGTGTTGCAAACGATACTTCTTGCCAGGCGTCGTTCAACACAATGCAAAGACACCTTTTCATTCAACAACCAGTTTCGAGTGAAATCCCACATCTTGACCTGTGGGGTTTCATTTGGGTCAGGGCAGCGGGGAAGATCTTTGCACTAGAAAGATTAATAGAAACAATTTTTATAAGTCGGTTTAAATATATGTATAAGGCAATTCCACGTATCAAATATCTTGAAGGAACTTAGTTGCATACCAGTTGCATAATAAATTGACTTTGACGGATTATCTCGTGCTCCACTGCGGCATCTTGAAACAAATGGGGTGGTCCATCTGGCACACCACTTAGGCGAACAGTGAAAGCATAGATTTTATCCTAAAATAATTTTAAAATATTACATTATTATCCTAACATGAATCCATAATTTCTTAATGGTGCAAACCTGAAACAGAAATGGAATTGACATAATTTTCATACATTGAAATCAGAGAAGGATGCCAATTCTTTGATCGCCGCCACCGGAAATGTAGCCATGCCACCATACTCAGTGTAAGAGACAGTAACACTATAGTAAGGGTCAAAACCTACGACAGCGTGAACCCGGGCCCTGGCCCATTTATAGAATTGGTACGGAACTGCAACGAGCTCATCAATGACAGGTTTTCTTTTCATTGGAGGGACTAACCAATTAAAACAAATAAAGAATTTAATCTATAATGTGAAAGAACTATCATATAGTTGAAATTCATGTGTCACATGAAAACGTCAGAGAAAGACGAGAAGTATTTTTAAAAAGTTCTTAATTTACCCGTTTGAACATACGCGGTGAGGAACTCTTGATACTCTTCAACCAAATGCTCATCATTTTCGGGGAGAACCAGAAAGGTGGCACAATCCCACACATGCTGAA
>JAHZNF010003281.1:0-31629 GCA_027744215.1 Troglopedetes dispersus | reverse complement strand
GACAAACTCAAAGCTGTGGTAGTAACCCTGAAGGGCAAACTTCGGGAAGTCTCAGCCCTTCGATATGGATCCGACCAAAATATCAACGTTCTGGAAAAACTTCTCGAGGAAGAAGATAGGAAAAGCGACAAGATTCTTCGTGAAATGGAGCTGTCAAGGCAGTTCTACTGGGAAAGATCCAACGACAAGAAAGAAGTGGGCAAAGACTTAGTTTTTGCAGACACAGCTATTCAGCGACTCAAAGGGGGCCTCTCCGTCTTGGAAGCGAAGGAGTTCTCTAACATGGAATTTGTAGGCCGAATAAAAAAAAATCACATATTTATGAATATAATTTACATTAGTAAATGAATTGAAGCTTATTACTATCGGAAAATTTTTACAGCTTGCAAAGCAATCGTCAAAAGTATATCGCTTGGATCTGGAGATGAGCAAAATGGAAAACAAGCTGAACAAAGTAGGCGATGAATCCGTCAACCCACAGTACCACGTCCTTCAAACCGAATTCACTGAACTGAAAGACGCAATGAAGCATATGGAGTCAGAGAGGAGGTACATTGGGAAGGAGCTTGGATTTTTAACACATGTCATTATCAAAAGCGGAGCGGAATTAGCAAAGAATAGAGAATATAAGGAGAAATTGACCAAAGACTTGATGCAAATCGATATGGTTTCCCAAAGGTATATCAATAGCTATTGTTTTCCAATATGCTCTTCTCCCACGCATGCAATAATTTAAACTTATTTCCCTGCAAAGAACTGAGAAACTGATTGACCAGACAGACAAGCAATTTCAGGATTTGCAAGTCGAGAATAGCTTAGAAACGGTTAACCTAAAGCGGCTAACAGATGCCATGAATTTGACAAAACAGCAATTGTACGGCTTAAGAGAAGAACGGGAAACTATCGAATGGGTACTTAAGAATAAGAAAAGTATATTATTACCTGTTCATTTTTTGCAATGTATTTTTAGAGTGATTTGTTTTGCAAAAGAACCAGCATCAAAGGTTTTCTTGACAAAGTGAATTGATTTAAACCGATTTTTTGTTTCTTTGCAAACTTCCTAGGCTGTGAAGGAAAGAAGACGGGAAATCGAAAACAGCCACGTTCTCAACATTAGCAAATCCAAAGCACTTGTAGACACTAATAATAAGCTGAAATTGCAAATTCAGGACATGTGTGGCAGAACTCAAAAAATGAAAGGAAGGTATGTAATTTCTCGTTCTTTATGTTTTTCCCTTGGGAAGCCCACCCACGTAGAGTTCGTACATCAAATTATGGAAACTTCTTTTTGTTCCTTTCAATTTTTAAATACTCAACTAGAAGTTGAAAACACAGATCAAAGGAAAAAAGTATAATTGTTTTTTTGTTCAGATTCGATCTAATAACGAAACTTATGATGATCACAAAACAAGCTTCGGAAGAGGTTGAAACTATTGGAGATAGAGTGAAGAGAGCTGCCAGAGAACGGGAGTCTTTGCAATTGTTCGTTTATTATTTAAATGACTGTTCATTCATGCTTCGCTGCCCCCAGCAAAATTCCCAAATTACGTCTTAATGTACTTACAACTCTTACCTTGAAACTTGTACTTTTCCACGCAGAGAGCTGAGGAAATGGGAAGCCAGGGTAAAGGAAGCACAACGAGAACTGACGGGCTTGCAAAACGTTCACCAATTGGTAGTTGCTTCCAACGTGTCCGTAAAGGAAAAGTTAACACCAATTCAAGAAGGATGTACGTCAGAAATTAATTTAGAAATGTTAATTTAATTTTAGAAATAATGTAAAATTGATTTTGAGTATTACTTCAACTTTGATTTGATAAGTACTTACCTAATTACGTTGAATTACTGTCTTTTGTAGCAATGGAGTCACAAGATTTACAAATACTGGAGGAGGAAGAGAAAGCCATTCATGTGCGAAAAAATAGAGCTCTTCAATTCAAGGATGCACTCTTTGACAAAATCGAAGATCTGAAGCAACAGTTAGCTGTGATGGAACAAGAGTCTAATGCTACAGCCCATCGATGCGAGACAAAGTTGGTCATGCTAGCAAAGATTGAATCAGAGCAGAAAAAACAGCAGCAGAAAGTCCAGAGATGGACAACTTTATGCGCAAAGATCCTCGCCCACGTGAGACCCTCAATGAAGGATGTGGATTTCGTACAAAAGGACCTGTGCCTTCGATTTCTTCATGAGAAAGTAGAAGCAAGTGGAAAAGAAAACTACTACTGAGAAAAACATTTAACCTGAAAAATAACATTTTTATGCTACGGTATTATATGTATGGTAATCTTAAAATTTCTTTAGTGCGCATTCAGCATGCTTGAAAGACTGATAGCAGCATTTCCTGCACAGAGCCCTTGGATCATCGAATACTTCGAGAAAGATCAGAATCTGTCAAGTCTGAAACTCCGACTTATGAAATCATCCTCGCTGAGATCGAGATCCATATCAGGAAGGGGTGGCAAGCCATCAATTTCCCACTCACCAGCAGATCTCAATCATCATTCTTCCCGCAGCAACAGCACTTCTAACCCATCTCGGTACAAATCAAATTCGTTCATACCTCGTTGCGTCATACGTGCAAATTCAGCTATCCTTATCCTTAATTGATTGATCATTTTTAGCCAAGGAACGCCCGATGATAAAGGTAGCAGCAGTAGGACGACAACCACTCCCGACTATGGAAGTGGAAGTGACCCTACTACCAGTTCCGGGGCTCAGGTTTCATCAGGTCGTAGTCCTAATTCACATTCTGCAGGATCCCGTGCGCGCTCAGTCGTTTCACCTTCTCTTAATGACGACTTACGAGTTTTACCTTAAGAGCCTGAAGATTTATGCATGCCGTTTCGCATCTATTCTTTAGCCTAAATAATAATATACCAATCCGATCGAGTAATAATGCAAAATAAAGATTTTGCAAGATACGCCACACATTTTTAATATATGCTTGCAAAGATCGCTTTGTTTCCAAACACCATTTTTATTTACTTCAAATTTTTTATGGATGAACGAATTCATAACTATCAGCTATGTTCACATTAACTCAAATATGTACGACTTCTGTGACAATGGTCAGTAACAGTGAGCTAATAATGGAAAGGTACAGACGATAAAGTTAACTGTATTGTCTAAATATTCACAGTAGTTCATCCCACGTGAAACTTGTTTTAATTTGTTTTAGCAAAAATTATGATGACGCTAATTATATGATGTAGGGAGAACTGCTGCAAATAATGATGGTAATTATAAAGGGAATAGGAGCTCTCACAAATTTATATAGATATACAATGATCTGACGATAGAGAAATGTTTGTTGATTTTTAAGGGTGCCCGGAGCGCTGATTCACGATGTAGAAATGACTGTTATTGTTTTCCTAAAGGATTGACGCAAATCATGCTTAATTATGTGTGTGGAAAAAAGTGGAAAGATCCAGGGTGAATGCGGGGTCAATTTTTGCATCTTACATCAGTTTCCCAGGATCGCGGGGTCCTCATGTTTCCGCCTGGCACACGGGCAATCAGGCGTCTCAAAAAGTGAGGATCAGGTTGAACCCGTGATGCTGGACCTTCTCTCATAAACAAGTCTGGAAGGAGCGCTGCCACGGACGACTTTTTGTCCATTCTATGCTGTTGAAGTAAAATTGGATCTCTTGTGCTGTGCTCATCAGCAGCCACCCACTCATTCCCTATAAAAATTGGAAACAAGTTATTGTGCAAAAACTTTTGTAACAAAAAAAAATTGAAAAGGAGGTGGGTGCTGCTGCAAACAAGCTAGCTTCTCGTTTCCGTTTCTTTTGTAAAATGTATCCTTTTGTCAACGAAAACAAGCTTCACAAAGCATATACCTATGAACATGTTCTACGTATCCGTTTCTTTTGATGTTGCCATACAGGTATTTTCTACAAGCCAGTAACGCTTTTGTTAATGTATCTGACATGTAATTAAAAATAGAACAAAATGACGACAGTAATGATAAGGGCACTAGGTGCTTTGTTATCATTAATATGTATTTTAGCAGCTTTTGCAACCTCAGAAAAACCAACACAAACAGCACTTTGGGTGAAAAATATATAATTCATGTGTGCATAAATATTTACTTTTGTTAAGCCATCAAAAAGAGGACAGCTTTAAATATTATGGTTACAGTTTTTTTTGCAATCTACCGGTAAGAAGAGCTCCTTTGTTGGTCTCCACTCCCACGTGAGATTTCATGCTGCCTAAACATAAAAGTGAAAAAAAAAGTTTCACAATTCGCTAGAACTGTGACAGACGAAAGATAAAGTAAAAGTGGTGTAACAAAAGCCGCAAGGTACCTGGCTTCCCACGAACTAAGTCTATGGCTGGTGGATCAAACTCGTCAAGTTTGTCTTCATAGTCGTCGATCCAAGCTGGAGCTGGAGTTTTAGATTTTGTGAGGAGCATGATCCATTTTTGAAGAGATTCGTCGTCAACATTCGTGGGGAAAAGAGTTTGAATGTCATACATTCCGGGGGATTTTGGATTTCTAGTGTTTAAAAGGTATAATATGTTTTTAAGATAAGTAAACTCTTTCGAAAATGACATGGGGTTACTTGAGACCTGGAAATCAGAGATAAATCTCACTTACGAGGCGTTTGATGGTGGGGATGGCCACTTCAGGCTTTTCAATACCACTGACAATGTGACAATTAGCAATTATATAACCTTATGCCGAATCAATTTGATAAAGTTATAAAAAATTCCATTATGGAACATAACAAGTGTTTGTAGAATACCTGCTTGAAAACCAATTTATCGGCTGAATTGGGGTAACGGATGACATAATTTTATCTGGACTTTGATGGGGCAACTTGACACCGGTTGGGTATGCTTCATATATAGTGATGTGACCAGATTAGATTTCCGGGAAATGTGAGCAAATAATTCTGATAAAAATGGAAGAGTTTCTTACCATTTCGCTTCAAGCCAAAGGTACCATTGACACGGACGAAGAGAGATAAATCTCACTTACGAGGCGTCACGTTTCTTCCGGAGGGAGGTGATGGTGGGGATGGCCACTTCAGGCTTTTCAATACCACTGACAATGTGACAATTAGCAATTATATAACCTTATGCCGAATCAATTTGATAAAGTTATAAAAAATTCCATTATGGAACATAACAAGTGTTTGTAGAATACCTGCTTGAAAACCAATTTATCGGCTGAATTGGGGTAACGGATGACATAATTTTATCTGGACTTTGATGGGGCAACTTGACACCGGTTGGGTATGCTTCATATATAGTGATGTGACCAGATTAGATTTCCGGGAAATGTGAGCAAATAATTCTGATAAAAATGGAAGAGTTTCTTACCATTTCGCTTCAAGCCAAAGGTACCATTGACACGGACGAAGAGAGATAAATCTCACTTACGAGGCGTCACGTTTCTTCCGGAGGGAGGTGATGGTGGGGATGGCCACTTCAGGCTTTTCAATACCACTGACAATGTGACAATTAGCAATTATATAACCTTATGCCGAATCAATTTGATAAAGTTATAAAAAATTCCATTATGGAACATTATAAAAATGGAAGAGTTTCTTACCATTTCGCTTCAAGCCAAAGGTACCATTGACACGGACGAAGAGAATAGCCAAAAATGCCAGTTTATTTAGGATGACAGCTTGCACTTTCATTGTAATTTTTGTCACTTAATATTCTAGGACGTATTTAAAATCTTGTTTCTCACTTTTCCCTGACTAAATTACTCTAGACGCGAACTGCAAATGAACTATGAGTACGTAAAATGTTCCGTCTCTTATTTAATAATGAAGAAAATGTGGATGTTTCTTGCAAAGAAGCTGTGGCTACAATGAAAGTTTGATCGGACTCCGGTGCTGCAATTTATACAGATGGGGATTCCAAACCTTCCATTTATGTTCCTGCGAATCCGCTTGGGATCAAATATGGGACTTAATCTGTCGTTGGCTCATTCTCCGACCTGCCATTGTTAATAGATCAGAAAAAAACTATTTTTTGTGGTACGGGCATCCTCGCCTATTGTATATAAAAAATAATTCACCCGCCACCCACATTCGTTGAAAATTTAATGCGCAAATGAATTACTAAGAACTTGATTGCGAGAAATTTAGAATGCTCCAGGTTTGTTTACTTCTGCACCTTTGAAAAACGTATTTTTATAACTTCCAATTTGGGGATTAATTTTGCTACGTAAATTAACGTAAAAATTTATTTATTTATTTGCAATGAATGACATACGTGCGTCAATAAAATATCATTGTCGGCAATATAATTTCATGTTACAATCGGGGGTCCTATTTAAACAGTAATGCCACACATATTTCNACTATATAACATTAACTATTTGTGCACAATAGTAATCTATATCGAAAGGTACATTTCTTTGATGGACCTAACTAAAGTCCACCTTAAGGTAACTATGAAAAGGAAGTAGTGGAATGATATATTCACTATATAACATTAACTATTTGTGCACAATAGTAATCTATATCGAAAGGTACATTTCTTTGATGGACCTAACTAAAGTCCACCTTAAGGTAACTATGAAAAGGAAGTAGTGGAATGATATATTCACTATATAACATTAACTATTTGTGCACAATAGTAATCTAGAGATACCATTTATAGTGTACGTATTGGCATCTTTGAAATAACAAGTAATAATCCGGCATAGTTTCAAAATTATATTGTGAGTAAATAGGTTGGATTGCTAATGCAGCAGTTAGCAATACTGCCACAGTACCATCACGTTTAAATAACTTCATTGAATGTGACATTGATGAAAGGCAGTAATGGTTTAACTTTACATTTATAAATTGCTTTAACATATTTTTGGCATAGTATTTGTTGATTTCTCTGATGAAAATATACATAGAAGTGGGAGGTAATTTCAACACTAAAATCTATATAACTCTTTAGGGTCCATGACTCGACCAAAAATACAGGGGTACTTTATTTAAAACCAATAAAGTATAAATCTCAATCTTTCAAACATTAATAGATATGTAGAAATACTGCGAATTAACCGTACAACTGTAATTTTCACACTACTACTATTCGTATTTACTATATTGTATATTTATAGTAGTGCTGCGATAGCTAGTTTATGACTCAAACTAACAAAATTGGAGGTTACTAGAAACATTCAAAATCTTCCCTAAAATGTAAATACAAAATTAACCCTTCTTCGCTTTTGATCACATTGACTTTGACGTTAACAATTGGGTGCATTTACTATGTAGATAGATAGATTTGTATCTCACATTAGTTAGCGGGCTTATCGTAACGACTTTAGAGAGCTATAAACTCAAATACCATTACTACGCAGACATACTTGGTTGGAATGACATAAATCAAGCAACTAATCGTTGGCATCCAGTCTGCCTCGCTTAAAGCCAAAATAAGATGATACAAATGCAGCAACTAGAGATAAGTAATCATCCAGTAGTATTAGGTTATGTCTCTTAATCCTACTCCAGTTTTTTTTACACCAAAGATGACGAAGAAGCAGTGGCAGAAGAAGGTCCGGCGCCATTTTCCACCTGCTCATCATCTTCTTCAATTTGGGACATGGTTGGGCTAAAGGTTGAAAAATATGAGGTTAGACCACTTAACCGCTTTTTCACACGTTTCTGGTCCTCCAATGTGCAGCCTAAGACCGCAGCTTCAAAAACAGCATCTTTATTTTTAAAAAATAAATTTCAATTAGATTGAACAAAAGTGCCCTTCATGAAGTCATGTTTTCAAATTCCTGAGTAAAAAAATCCTGAACT
The DNA here is from genome assembly GCA_027744215.1 of Troglopedetes dispersus. NCBI lineage: Eukaryota > Metazoa > Arthropoda > Collembola > Entomobryomorpha > Paronellidae > Troglopedetes > Troglopedetes dispersus. The sequence continues at coordinate 23,854 of JAHZNF010003281.1, read as the reverse complement.
AACCGACTCCGTACTGGTCCTGAAATGTTCCATCGGACCCATCCGAGCATGAATTCATGTATGAGGCACAACGACGTCTTGCAGTTCCTACATCCAACTTCACTTCCCTTATCATAGAGTCAATTAAAGTGTTGACTAAATTGAGCGATTCTAGCTGCGAGGATGATCTTTCAGTGCTAATTTCCACTCTGACGGCGGCACTTCTTTGAGCAAGTCGCTTGATATATCTGGTAACTTCATCTAAATCTATTCCATCCAAATTATGTACCAACTGTGAGTTGTGTAAAGCATCCAAAGACGTTAAAACATTATCCCGCTCCACTTCCACCTTCAAAGCATCCGACCTCAGCTTATCAACCTGTTGTTCCAACCAAACCGACACATTAATGTTTGTGGTGGCTCGTGACAATTTAATTTTTTTTTTCATGCTACTTGGTTTGATTTAAAAATAAATGTGACAAATTATCTGCACTATTTTTTATTTTACCCGTCGATCCATCTCGTCTAACATTCTTATAATGCAAATTTTCGTGGAATTGCCAGGTGGAGTTGCTTCTGCTTCATCATCAGTCTTGTAAGCCTCATTAGCCGCTTCCATTCCCTCCACGGGGTCGTGCTGTAAACTGGGACTAGCATTACTAGCAACATCCATGTCATCTACAGTGTTGCCACTGCCATTACTATTCGGTGCCGAATCCATCTGAATTAGATTTTAAAAATTCGTTCACCAAATTCCAAAATCTAATTAGACACTTCAAGTCATTCAGGCTGTGCCACTTGCCACTGCAATCGCACTACTTAGTCTGGACTTCCAGCTCCCTGCAACCACAAACAAATCACGACATTCAAAATTCAGTAGCTTCATTTCCGCCAAACTTGTATCTTTATGTAACTATTATTGCCTTTGAAAAGTGTAAACGGAGGGAGGATGATGTATATTAACATGACAAGCACGGGCAATAAAAACCAAAAGGAAATCGTTGACACGTTGACTATTATTTGTGTTTTGTAGTAAGTGGTTGGTTGGTACTATTGCTAATACAAACCAAAATCGAAAACTGCTAACTAGAACTGCTTGGGTATAAATTAAATATTATGGACTTGCTCATTCAATATTTCAAAAAAAAAAAAAATTTATTTTAGTAAAACTAAGACTGTACCGGATATCGGCAGACGAGTGACAGCTTGGTGGTTGCAATCTGTAACCTGATGAGTAACGAATTAACTGACTGTCAAATGACAATTTTCAAGTTTACTTTTAAAAAAATCTGCTTTAATTTTGCTCCATCATATGATACGAATACGAAACAATAATACCAGCAACACACCAAAACTGCTGCTGCTACTCTCCCGTCACATTATCTCATCGCATCACGCAACCCAATAATACATGTATTGCAGAGATTACCACTTTGCCTTGCCACTTGCCACACTCCACAAACAAACACAATAGTACGTGAAAAATATAAAATAATTATGAGTCATCATCAAAAATGAAATGAACCGTCATCTCATGTCGGATCTCCTGAAAATCGTGAATCTTCGTGCTGCCGCGCTGCAACAATTAAGAAAATGAAATTGTTGACATTTTGTGACAAAGACCTAAGCATGTAAAATTCTCATTGTACAAATGTTTGTAATGTATGTATTTACACGTAGGAACTTTTTTACGACTTCATTTGCATTTTGCAGAAAAGAAGAAAAATCCCGTTAAAAACATGGACATGAATGAATGTCAAACCAACACAGTAATTGTGTTATGCGAAGCTTTTTTTCAAATATTATGCAAATTATTCATAAGCTCATGATTTGTTTTTATGTAGAAAAGAACTAAACAATCTCAACAATGCAATCAATGAAGAGAAAAAGTCACCTTTGAAACTGTGTGCGATGGATGCAAGGAACAAGCAATGTGGAAATGAAATTTTTTTATTAACTTAAAAACCTCGAACAAAGCTAGATATTTTTTCAAAGATCAAGAAAATGGAAATTAGTCAAAGCTTACAATATAATATACAAGGAATTAACATCAAATATATTTATAAGTACCACACATCATGCATTCCATTGGCCCTTATTGGTCGCACATAATTTAAATGATTTCTATTAAAGAAAGAGGATGATTGAAACATTAAATATCATTAAAATTATGTCAACTTTACTTTTCCTGGTACGTAATACGACCAAAGACCTAATTTTCCTTTCGAACGGGGTTCACAAAAGCGTTGCAATAAAAATAGCATCTATAGCATTTCAATGAAATTTTTTAAAGTTTTCACACGCGCAAATGTTTAGACTTTACGCATAATGCAACATGAATTAAGAGTCTCAAGAGCATGAAATGCTAAAATGATCTCTGCCATAAAATTGTATTTTAAGTAATTTACGATAATATTATGTTTCCAAACCTAATAATTTATCAGTAAAGTTCACGAATTAAACAGTTTCTCCCTAATTCCAATCTCACATTTTCAGGTAATCTGTTTCCTTTCAACTGGATCTTAATAATTAGTAAAATTTAATACCACCTTTTGCTTAATTAAAATAATTTATCACATTACATTTCATACATTCCAGTTTAAAGTTTGTAACCGGTAATTTTAAATTAGGTGCCATTAAAAGTGAAATAACTTTATTATGTTTATAGCGCATACACAATTCATTAAATTAAGGAGTTCATGTTTCAGTTTTGATCAAGCAACAGAAGCTATTCCTTCCTCCATTTTCTCACAGAGAACAAGCTGAAGGTTGATTGATGTAAATTAATTAATTTTATTTGTCACAATAAGATAATTATACTTGTAGCCTAACACGATCAGAATAAATCATGCAAATTTTCTTATGATATTTTTTTTATAATTTAAAGTTATGTAATTACATATGATATTCTTATGATTAGAAAAGATATTTTGTATTATACGAGTTTTCTACTACTTCTCGATAATCTTACTTATCGGTGATAATCAATGCTACACACCTTTGCTCAAAAATTTTAAAAGGAAAGTTCATGATCCATGATATTCCAACAAGAGTTATTTTGTGAATTGAAACTACAAATTCAAAATTCATGCTTATACTCTCTTCACTAAAGTAAGATAAGATAAGTGTAGATACAGCAAGTTATTTTTTCCACATTAATAATTTTCTTTTATAATACGAATCAGTAAAAGTCAAAAATAAGTTTGTCTGGCCAAATTGTAACAGAAGTTGTGCATAAAAACTATAAAAACTAATACCAGAGTAAAGATTGGTATGGTTTCTCCGTTTATGTAGTTTTACATCCAGTGAATTGCCGGCATCCCAGTCATGGCGGTAGCTCGTCGTCTCCGATTAATTGGAAGAGTTGGTCCAAACCTTCCACCACTTCCAATGAACTCCAGTCCGCGTCCAGATTTCAAAGGAGTGGCTCGCATGTAGCGGCGGAAATGTGACTTGACAGGATTAAATGTGAATTCGGTATTCCCAGATCGTCGTGTTTTGAAGTGTGGACATGAGTAAACAAAAAAAATTGGGTGATTGCTTGAGAGTTGTGAAAAATGCACGTGTCGCATGTAGCGGCGGAAATGTGACTTGACAGGATTAAATGTGAATTCGGTATTCCCAGATCGTCGTGTTTTGAAGTGTGAGCCTCGGAGTGGAACTGAATCTTCCAGCCATTCCCCATCTAAATAAAATTGCGCACACATAATATTATGGCTGGTAAATAAAGATAAAATATTCTAATCTTAATTATTATTGATTTAAAGTCATAAAAAGGAGCATATGACAGTATTATACACCACGCAACTATGCACGTTCGTTTGACGCAGGAAACCCAAAAGGTATGATTCTAAAGTTCATTTGCATAAAACGACTTAATGTCTCACTTTCACGTGATTTATGGGTACAAAAAACAAGTCCAAGTTCATGAAATGTGTCATCCTGATAAAAATATTTCACTCCGGGGATTTTTGCGATTCCCCTTTTTTTAGAAAGTCCTCTTGAAATTGTAACATAAAATTTCCCATTATTGCCTTTTACTACTTCGGGGATGGGAGGGAAACGAAGACACTGGGCTGCTTTGGATCTGCATATTTATAGCCATGGAGCAAACAAGAATGGCTCCATTTTCCTTGAGAATGGGATAAAGTAAAAATTAACGTTTCTTTACTTACTGGTTTCAATCTTAAAATTGTGACCTGTGAGCTATAAAAGGGAGATCCGCTTTGGGATATTTTATGTACAAATTTCTTCAGTTGATGTCAATAACAATTTGGAGGAAGATACTGAACCAATAAATCTACAGTGACATCTCTGGTACACGTGCATTTTTCACAACTCTCAAGCAATCACCCAATTTTTTTTGTTTACTCATGTCCACACTTCAATTTTCTTTTTCTGCACGTACCACCACCTTCGCCATCTTCCCGAAGAGATGCTCTAGGACCAAGTCCAATTTCCAGCGGCCTTTCTCCAATTCCGTAGAGACCATGAGAGGCTGGCCTTGGAGGGTCGGCAGCTAGCAACGAGCTCATTAAATTAATCGGCTCACTGGTTCTTCCGAGTAAAGGAGTCCAGTATGGACTAGCAACAGGCCTCTGGAAGCTGCCCAAGTCAATCGAATCATCTCCAATAAGACCACCACCGGTGGCATCATCGTCATCTTCATCATTACCATCCTGTGCTGCTTCATCTACGGTTATCAAAACAAAGGTGTTTGCTCTGCGCTCCATTCAATTTTCCTCTTCTTTCAACGTGTCTGTCAATTTTGGATCAGAGTTCATTAACGTATTTACCTGCGGCGACCAAGGACATGAGTTTGAGGAAAGCCTCCCGGTCCCGATCATCATCCAGTCGCAGCTCCAGCTCATCTGGTCTGGTGAATCGAAATGAAGGTCCATTAGAGGAGGGGGAAAAGTCTTGAGTCATCGAGCTGCAAGCAATATAACAATGGTTCGTTAATTACTTTCTCTTCCGCACCGAAACCCTAGGAATATCCTTTGTTAGAGTAAATGAGACCACTTTGTGATATGACGTGGTAAAAAATACAGCAACTTGTAATGGTAACCTACCTAGGAATTGGGTAACTTCGTCGCTGCCTCTGGTATCGCATTTGTGACGCAATCGGCTTCGAGAAGGGAGGAAAGTCTATGAACGATGAGGCTATATTGCATATATACAGAGGAGACAAACAACATTTCGTTTTGATCAATAAATTAACGATGTTATTACATCTGGCGTGTGACAGAAATACATATTCTGGAAGCAACTGTGAAGTGGAAAATTCTTTATTAAACTTTTATGAATGATCTTGGCAAATTGTTGGGAAAAGTCAGAAGATATGTATATAGACAGATGTATCTAGACGTATAAGTAGACATTTGTGTCTTGAACAAGAATTAAACATTTTTAGCATCTTTCCAAAGAATATATAGTTTCACCCGTGTAAAGGTCATTCACAACAATCACAATTGCAAATTGCACAATTCTCAAAGACTACTCAAAAGTCACGACGCTTTCTTTTTAATTAGTTTATACCAGCAAAGTTCACATCGCCCCAGCAGAGCTACAACTGTAGTTTCATGCATAATAAATATGGCTTAAAATATTGCTTTTAAATATTGATTGAGCTGCTGTAAAATGCCACACTTCATTCCTAACAGACACACACCACGGCTAGAAATTATTGACACACAAAGTTGGTACATAAGTGCTCTCGCAAACTTTTCCAGGGAAGGTAAAAGATAAGAAAGGAAATAAATTATTCAGTTCCACGCCCAACTACTATTACTCTCTTCAGCACAGCTCATTTCTTTAATACTTTCCAACTTCTTGCACGCAATAAATACGTAATAAATGATAATGATATGCAATGCCTTTTGTGTAGGCGTATATTTTACCTTTCTCTCCGTTGATTACTTTACTCTTTTCTCCGACTCCGTTAATGCCGGTAACACTATCACTTTCTCCATGTTGATGAGCAATTTCATTATTCGATGCTTCGGCGCTTGCTGCTAAAGTTTCTTTCTCACCGTCGTCATTTCCCAGAGAAGATAAGGGAAGTTGATGGAGCTCAGTATTAGGTCGAGTTCTATACAGAACAAGACAAGGACATTTCCAACAAATGAAATATTATTGTCCATTTTTTATTCGCTGGCAGTACTTTTTGTGACCATATAAAGCACATTGATATATACGAAGTGTGCATGAAAACTGGTGTGACACAGATCTGCTTCATATCAGCAGGAACTATGTACTCGATAAAATGATGGCTTTGATTTATCATCTCAGGAAATCATGAATATGAATTAACTAAAACTCATGAGACTTACAGTGAAGCCAATTGTCGAGGAGAGTTGCTATCCGCAGTATCCGATAAAGTGGAACCTAATAGAAAATCAGGAAAGTGAATAAAACTGCCCCGTCATTTCCATTTGCCTTTTCGTTTGCCATAGATCTTTTTCTGCTACTGAAGGAAGAAAGAAATTATGATGAATCAGTCCGGTATTAAGTATTTAACGTTAAATGACAAAGCGGCCTTGTTCTAACATTTTTTTCGGAAATACGAATAATGTGGAGAAATGTGAGATTTCATAGCGCAGCAGGAATATAGAGAATGTGGGTATGAATGAGCTAGATCTGTTCGATGCAAACGTCCGGCATGCCTTTCATCTGGCTTTCGCCACTCAAGTGTAAGTCGTGCACTTGTAGTTCTGCATGCCGCAGTTTATATTGTTTTGTGGCCATCAAGAATTCATACAACTCGCTCACAGGGGTTTTCCAGAGCTCAATTCCAGATTGAACTGTACTGTAACCGTCAGATTCATGAGAGTTGAGTGATTAATCTTGATTTGCACACAAGCATTGAGTGACCTTTGCATTTGAAAGGTGCATACTGAATAAACATGTTGATTCAAAGGTTTTTAGCAAGCTTCGACAAAAAGGGATATACATACATTACATAAAAACACACATTACACTTTTGTTCGATTTAGGTCCATGTGCATTCTTCCACACTTTTGCGAAAGGAATATCGGATCAGCTTAGCAAACTAAAAAGCTTCTCCCGGAAGCTTCTCTACACTTCTCATTGTGGAACACACCTTAGGGGAGTATATCAATTAAACATGACATTTCATGGACACCGGGGGGTTTGTGTAGTAGTGGCATATTTGACATTTAATAGAATAATGCACGGAAGTTAGTGCACACGGGAAGTTCTTATCAGGGATATGGATATTCGTCAACCCAGTATACGACCTGTGATACTGGTTTGTTAAAGGTGGCCAACCTGAAGTTCTGAAAAGTACCAAAATATAAAATGTAATGAATTTTTTAATTTCAATCTCTGTAAATATCTTAATTGTGACTCCTAGGCAGGCTTTATACTGGCTCCTTATTTCAATGTCAGAAAAGAACTTCCAGTGAGTTTATTTCAAGCGAAATCTATATATGAAGTTTGTAAACGGGTGTGATTTGGTTTTAAAATGTATGGAAATCAGCCCCTGCTTTGGCAGCTGAATTTCACCTTCGAAAACTAGTTCTTTCATGTTACTTAAAATCCATATTTTATGTTGATTCAACAAGTTTACGTACTATTTTCAGCTTTTCTAAAGGATGATATTCTCTCCTCGAGCTTTTCCATTAAGGAGATAATGATTTTCATGGAAGCAACCCTACTCGAAAAAAAAATTTTACCTCGTGACGCATAACTTTGATAATGATCATCATCACAACAACTACTAAAAGCCTCTATAATTTAGCAAAAAAATATTAATAGAGTGCACTGTGCACTCCTTTTTCTGAGCACAAAATACTAAATGCTAATGAGCTTCTATTTTTGTACTCTTTTCTTCTCGAGCTGTGTTTTTCTTTTTGTCGTCGTCGGATTATCAAGCAACCAAAATAAATTACGGGATTACGAAAGGAAAAGAAAACACTAGAAAACTGAGAGCATTCTAATTGTACACAAGTTTTGCAAAATCTTCTCGTAAATTAGTTAGTGGAACAAGACTGCTTTCATAATAACTACAATTTAATCCTCGTGGAAAATTTTTCCAACAAACATTTACCAAGTACAAAAAAAGGGAAAACAAGGACACCAGAAGGGTAAGAATAAGCACAACAATTTACCCTTGCCCGAGATAATGTGTGCTTGTTGTGTGGATTTACGTTCCTTTAATGATACCCAAGCCATTACTTTAACCAGTTTTGAAAACAAAATTTTACTTGAAGCACAATGATATTTGCACGCCTTCTGTTTCACCTTTTCTTGGTAAAGTGTTGCGATAATTGTAGAAGCTTGGAGCACATCATTAATTTGGATTCTCCAAAAACCACCTGTGCACACTGCCACTGGAAGGCTCCGAGGTTTCGGGTTTTTTCCACTTTGTGCGTTTGTTGAATTAATTAATTCTGTTTTTTAGATACAAAAGCTACTTTAGTTAGAAGAGAGCTGCTCCGCGCATATAAACAACTGATAATGGTTCCCAATTACAGCTAATTGTAGAAGCTTGGAGCACATCATTAATTTGGATTCTCCAAAAACCACCTGTGCACACTGCCACTGGAAGGCTCCGAGGTTTCGGGTTTTTTCCACTTTGTGCGTTTGTTGAATTAATTCCAATTACAGCTCTGTTTATATAAGCCAATTATAAAATTTTGATTTTTAGATGTTTTCGTTCCTCTTGAAGAAATCAGTGGAAAAGTAGGTTATAAAAAGGACATAAATAGCTTACTCAAGATCGAAACGTGAATAAAATAATAAGTATGTATATCCATATAACGTGAGTACTGGTTAGATTTAATGATAAGCAAAACAAAGGAAAATTTTGTTTTTAAAAGTTCCACACTAAACAAGCTTCCTACAGTTCCAGGATAGCTTTCTGGGTAGTTCAAGTTAATTAAAGCCTTTTGCGGTCCCCAAAAAGGTTAACTATACAAATGCGACATATTAATATTCCATTAACATGTATGTATGTAGCTAAAAATGTACGTGGTTCATTAATGCTCCTTCATCACCAGCACATCACAGAAGGATTTCATGGAACCAAGACAGGGAGTGCAAAGGCAGGGATTCTGCTCTCGGAAATAAAGGGGAAATCATGCAACATCCGATCCAGCAACAAATGGCAATATCATCCAAGCCAAAACTAAAGAGAGAAGGATTAGTGTAATTTCAAACTCCAGCAGAGAACTTCGCTATGATGATGATGATGACGTTAGTATTTCTCTAGCTTTCTAGAATGTTTATTAGTAATTATGCTCACATACAGCAGAGCAACAAACCAACTTTTCCTTTGACTTTGCCATAACATCTCCAGCAGAGAGAAATTAGAATGAAATCTGGAAAATAATCTAAAACCCAAAGTTCTTTCCTGGGGTTATGTACAACTCAAAATTCATTTTGTGGGTAGCAAGCATGTACACGATAACCACACTAAATCCATATTTTGTCAGAATAAAGAACGTCATAAATGGAAATCAAATTTTGAAAAGGTTCTCTTTGCCACATAACATTTTCGCTTCTTTCGCATTTATTAATTCTCTTCCTGAGTATCTTTAGCGTCCCGATAAACTTATTCCAATGTCCAAATGTCTTCAAGAAATGGTACAGTAGAGCAGAGACAATTTAACCACGGTGGCTGCGGTTATTGTCTCTGCGCTACTCTTTTGTATTGAATTCATTGAAGTTCAGATTTCATATTGAGAGCATGTTTTTACTTTGTTTTCAGGATTTCTTCTGAGTTGCGAAATGGTGACATTTTATTTCATCATTTGCCTGTGTCTTAATACACCCCATGATCATTTTATCCAGAATCATTTATATGGTGGTTCGAAACTACCTTCCTGTAATTACTTGCAGTCATATTCCATCGAATAATGAAACCTGAGACCACTTTTCTGAGTTTACATTTCGCAACGCTCCGCTTGTCTTGTGTCAAGTACTGTTGGAACAACGACAATGCTTTCGCAAAATTAGTAATTACGAAAATTGATTATTGCATCAAATATACCTACTCACTCAACCCTACACGGCTTCGTAGAGTCTCGCACTGCTTTTTACAAAAAAAAAACTTGTGCACACATAATGACGGGAAAATGTGTCAGAAAATCCATTCAAATTGAAAATAATCTATATTGCGAAAACGGTTCCAAACACTATTATGCAACTTTTGGTCGCACCATCCCACAAAGTTGACCATCCATATATTTTGTCCTTGTTGATGTTACAGGATGATGTGACGAGCGTGCCTCCAATTTCCTTAGTCGACTCACTTTTCACCGTGCCGAAAACTAAACTGTGGAGCATAAAATATTCTCCGGAATAACCAACGAATAATCCTCCATAATACCAACAAACTTATCTACACAACATTTTGCAAGCTCCGTGTAAGTAAGTGGTGTATGCAGACAAGCTGTTCAAAGTATAGTCTTAGGTGAGTGATGAAAGCTTTCATAGTTTCCCCTGAATAAAATATCTCTCCAAATTGAACAGGGAGTATGAAACAAAATTAAACAGAGTAGAAAAAACGTACCGGAAAGAATGACATGTCATAATGAAAACACCCAAGCAAGAAAAAAAAACTATGTACTTTCTAGATCTTCTCTTTTGCTGCTGCTAGAATGTCCGTATATCGGTGGAGCAACAAAAAATGATAATGTTATTACACACACCACCATATATCAATGTAAACCTTGTTGCTCCCTTCTTTTTCATTTCATGCACTTGTACTTAGTTTTTAAGGCGGCGGAGGAAAGAGCATACGCTCGTTTATTTCAGATTTTATGAACTGCAATACTTTCACTTGTGGTGAAGCCACGTTCTCTTTCTAACGGGAACAGAAAGGCCTGGTGGGGACGCCAGGAGAGTCTATAATGGAAGATGGAAAAAACGACGAAATGAATGTCTTGGGAGGGCCCTTATTTGTTTAAGAAGTTTATAAACTAAAAGAAACGGAGTGAGTGAGTAGCTTGACAAATGAGGCAGGAGAGAACAATACATGATGTTGTTAAAACTATGTATGATAAAACGAAAATGGATTTAGCAGGTTACAAAAAAACATATAGAATGGAGATCTCCACAAAAAAGTTGTGGAGCCACGAAAGAAAAATCCGAGAAAAAAACTCTAAGCTTTCGTTGAGCAACATTCTTTTATGAGCTTCTGAAAAGTATGCAAAAAAAGTACGAAATGAAGGGAAGGTGGATAAAAAAAACGGGGACAAAAACTACCTGTGACTGCCTCCGTAAAACTATTGAGGAATGGGGTCATTTGTTCCCTGTCGAACTTCCTTGAAAAGTTGTGACAGTCCCATAAGAAATATTTTTCGTGTTCATCTTTTAAACAGAAGAAAAACAATTTTATAGGTTGTGGTTACATATGTGCTTTGTTTTCTTTTCATCATCCTCAGGTAAATAAGCATATTCAGACTTCATTTTTATATTCCAAGTAAATTTCTTTCGTATGAAAGGAAAGTGTATAATATATGCAAATTCTTACACGCTGCTCCGACTAATGGTATGTAAAGTGCAATAGAATACTTGTGTTCACCACTTTTCCAATATCATTCGCAACCCGTACATTCCAAACTAATACAGGAAGAACTCGAAAGGAAATGCAGGGAAATACTTTCGTAATTATTGCTAGTGAAAGTGGACTACTTCGTCGGCTAAACAATTCACAAAAAAAACTGTTTCGCCAGCACTATTGCTGAAGGTGCTAGGGCCAATGGGTCGGGCAAGTTATTACACTTTTCGGAACACACTTGCCATATCCACTAACCGATAACTGTATACATGAAACCAAAATGAGCAGCTGTATTTATTTATGTGTACATTTGAGTTGAGTTCTTTTTTTGCTGCAATATTCTGTAAAACTAAACAAAGAGTCTTTTCTCCTCTTCTCCGGTTTCTTTGTTACGCGAAAGCCATGGAGGACTGACTACCTTTTGTATTCAGCTGTTCATGACCAAAGAAGAGTCTATCAAAAGAGACCATAAGAAGACCCGGGTTCTCCAGTTCATCGCTTTTCGATTTATACTGCTGAATAAAAAAAAGCCTTTGGTTGATAGCCATCCTATCTCTTTCACAAAAAATGTAACATCAAAGCTGAATAAAACAAAAGAGACCTACTCAGAGTTTTTGCATGTCACCAAGAATGGTGTGCTTGCTTAGATATCTTCTCTTGTTCCACAATTCATGCGTCACCGGTTCAATTTCGTCACGCAGCATGTTTCAAAAAAATTGTAGTCAACTCGTATGTGTGCCCTTTTGTCACACCCTTTTCCATGTGACTCGAATTCTGTATGTTTCGTTTGTGTCTAATCCAATTTTTTTTATTACTGTTTGTGTCTTCTATGATGTTCTTTGATGGATGACATCTGCAGCAAATCGATTTTTTTCACTGTTTTATTAGCATACGACAAGCCCTACATGGTTTGCTCAACAGTTTCCTTATCATGATGTTCAGGAACATGAGCTGGAAATAGTGGAGCTTTGGTGATTTACGTGGAAAATGATTATGGTATGATGAGATGACATACATAAAATATGTAAAATAGGCGGCGGCAGCAGCTGTTACGCCACCAATATTCCAAATTTACTTTTTCCAGTCTACTTAATAATAATCATCTTTTCCCATTAATGTCGTTTACATAAGCTCCACTTTGGTAAAAAAATATGATTATGGAGGAAACTACTGTCGATTTGTTTAGGATATATAAAAAGAGGTAGTAACAGCTCAGCTATAAAACAAAATTGAGATTCATCCTTTGTTTCAACTTTATAGGCTATTTTTTCAGCCAGGTCAGGATATTGGAGGAAATTTTTCATTTATAAAATATATACAATTCGCAAATCAGATTGAGGATGGAACGCAACAAAAAAACACTAGTAATCTGTGCACAGAAATGACCTTGATCTCGTCAGTCAAAATGGAAGAAAAATAAGAACACAAAAAGGAACTTCTCCCCACTTTGGGAAGGTTTCGCCTTTCATTCTTAAAAAGTTCCGGAGTTTATTTGAATACTTTTTTGCGTTTTTTTTCTCGCTTGCATTATTTTTTTTGCAGTTTCGTAAGGCCTCATTAAATGTTAAGACCCCACTACCTCGCTCACTCAACGTATTACGTATTAAGTCTACCAAAAATGATATTTTTCGTCGAGTTTGTTGAACACAAACTTGCTACAGGAAAGGGAAGGAGGAAAATATTTTCCTTGAGTAATTCCAGTTCCTTTCCTCTCTCTCTCTCTCTCTCTCTCTCTTTCGGCTTTGGTGAGTTTCATCAGGGTGCTTACTTCCCAGCGGAATTTGCGAAATTACATTTTTATGTCCATGCAAAGCAAACAGAAAAAACGAATTTGTATGAAAACAAGTCAAAAAGCCTTTTTTAAAAGTTTGACCTAGGCATAGATTAAATTGCTTTCTTGATTGCTTCCACGTCCTCCATAGTCTCTACGATTAGATGTGCATTATCAAGATGGAATTGTACTTAATTGTCGTTTTTTTGGTTGGTCAGTTGGTTAGTGTACTCCATTAGTGCGGCTTTGTGTAAATGCGTAACAGGTTGAAACTCAACGAGACTTTCTCACGAAGGAAGGGAAGTGGTTGCAGATATGGAAAAAATCAATGTTCAAGTTTTCTGGAATGAAATGGTAGAGCAATACAGGAATGTTTGGTAAAAAGAAGGAGAGTACTAGCTAAGGTTTTAGGTTGTGAGTTTATTTTGACTTTTGACTCTGCACAAAATGTATAGAGTTTCTTAAATGATGAATCGCAGGTGGAATATTCTATTTCTGCGTCTCCCTTATCTTTTATTTACGATACCTCCAACTCTAACAAAATATTATTATACAGAGCAGAAGGTAGTTTATACTCAACGAGAATATTAAGTGAGTTTTGTTTGCATTTCACGTTTGAAGGAGCAAAGTGCGACATGATGACAGAAAAGCAGGTGGTGCAATTTTGTACTCATGTTGCAAAAGTCATGCTTTCTCAGTTGAAAGTGAAAACGAGGGAATTAGCACATACATCATTTCGTATCTAACGTGTCTCGTATTCGTTTTGAAAGGTGGGAAGGCTCAAGTTCAACTTATAGTGTCGCACTTTACCCTTGATACCAATATAGGTACCATTTTAACCTAAGGCAAAACTTACCATGCACAAATGCATTATTTGGAACAGCTAAAACTGGCGTACAAAGCGACATTGATGGATTTCTGATTGCTTATTGAATTATATTTCTTTCCTCACAGTAGAAATAATGTTCAATATGAACGTAATAGGCAGATGAATATGCAGAGAAAATGGGGGAAAGTTATTCCGGTCCAATTTTTGCTTCAAATGAACGTGGACATTTTGAGACCAAATTCAGCCACAGAAATGCCTACTTCATATGCTCAAAATTGAACCTAAATGCACTTTAAAACGCTTTCACATATTCAAATAAAGCATCAACGTTTTTTTTTGCTGCGAAAACCTCCGAAAGTACTTTTTGATACTTTTTGATACTTTTGCAACTTACGTAAATGCTTAAGCTTCATCGCGAAAGTTTTATAGTTTTATCCTTCTTTACTGCTGCGGCTTTTACATCTGAATTTATATCTGAACGGAGCATCTGTACATGTTTCGTAGGTTCAGTGAGCGCTAGAAAGCGTCTTCATTTAAATAGATAAGTTGTTTAGTCATTTCATAAAAGTGCTACATAAGCATTCATCCAGTGTTCAAAATGGGTATAGTAATGTACAAACTTTTATACCGTCTGCGCAAACCGGATATGTGGTAGTTCTTTTGGAGAATTGGAGATGATTACGAAAATGTTTGCTTTAAAAAGATGTTTCAGCACTTGTGGAGATGTTACACATTTTTGATCTTTTCCACTGAGCTGGAAATTGGGAAACAGCTACGAATCATCATCATGGCCATGGAAAAATATGTGCAGCATCTGTGGCGTGGGAAGAGTCTATTACTCAAGTCAGCAGAGCAAGTATCAATTCTACACTTATCTCTCTGTATGCATTCTTGAAAAAAAGTTGAAATTTTCCATTTCGTTTTATTTAAGAATCTCTAGCAAATTTTATGTTTATTGTGTAATCATATTTTCCATGCTTCCTTTTTTCATTTTCATTTCCGTCCTTTTCCAGACACGGACGGTAAGAGGCTTACCGAAAGATTTGGAAAACGGGAGAAACGCGAGACTACCTGCGAATAAAAATATACGGCGGAAAGGAAATGAGAAAGCTACCCGCTAGCCTTCCCTTCAAGTCAAGATCAGTTTGGACAATGCATTAGTTTCTACTTCCCTGGACAAAGCGAATGGCATCATGCTATCTGGCAAAAAAAAATAATGCAAGTACTTCTGCGAAAAAAAGTCAGCAGAGTAGTAGTCACGACACGAACGTCTTGTGATATTCCAGCATTTACTGGTTCAGTAAAAGTAAAGATTCGATTTTTACAATTTTTTTATCTCCACGATTTCATGCAGCATTCAAGACAACAACTTTGATTTTATTAGTATGTCCATAACAATACGACCAACAATATTTTCCCATTTACTACTTTCCTCTCTGTAGTGGCACCCTTTTTATGTTCCACCAAAGCATGTAGCGTTTACTTTTACTTTCAGTTCGATTTGGGTTCTACTCAGATATTTTTGGAAGTATTGCTACCCCTTTTGGTATTCAACGAATTCTAGTGATTTTTACAACACCATTTTCATTTATCTGATGCGTTTTCCTTGCTAAAAGTGTACCAAAATTGCACAATACGAAGATAATCAAGCTGGGACAGACGAGATGAAATAAAAATTCAGTTGTGAATAAACAGCAAACTTGGCTCCAGAAAATGCGATTTTTTTGACTACCAAATAAACCTGCTAAAGACTACCGTAATCTCGTTTCGTATTTATTATTGTCTCGAGCTCATTCTTGCACACATGATGCAAAAGAAATGAAGCAGATAATGCCCCCTTTTGCTACTCCCTCTGCTACAACTTTCTTAATGCGTCATACAAAATGTGAACCATGAAAGTGCAAAACACGAAATACCTATTCCATTTTCCTTTTATTCTGTTTTTATTCTGAACTCGGTGATCTTTATTTCTTCAGGTGTTGCAAAAAATAATAGTAAAAGATTTATCTTTCCTGAGAAAGCTTTTCTTCTTAAATAAAAAACCACATGGAATACTTATCAATGTAGCATCTTTCTAAAAATAACCCGGAGGTGATGCTCCAAAAATATAAAATTCTTTACGCAAGGCAACACATTCCTTCCCCTTGACTTGATTTGTTTTCAGTCGAGAAAAAAGGTTTACTTTTCAGGAGGTATTCCTTTCTGGAACCCATGAGTCCGACATGTGTCAACTTTATGGATGTAAAATATCTTCATCGATCTCCGCTCAGCTGAACTAAGATAGGACTACAAGAATGATTTGTGTTTCAAGGAAAAGTGTCAGTTTTATCTCATAATGCTCATGACTGAAACATCAAAGTATTACATAAATTGCATATGAAAAGGTGATCATGTTTTAAAAAGGTGAAAGGGCTCAACGTAACCCCTTTCAAATGCATTTTATGTGGGCGAAGCTTGCTGCGCAAGGCTTTAAATAATAAATCGAAAGCATTGATCAATGAGCTGCGGGCTATAATTCTTCCGACACGATACATCCTGATCTACTGCCGGAAATTGTATAATATGGCTTGTGAGCTTTATTGTGGGTGCCCACGGGTGAACAGCATGCGGAACTAGCGGTGTATTTTAACTTTCAAAGTTAAAAGTGAAGGTTAAATCAGAAAATTAGTTTATGCTTGTCTTGCCGTGTGTACCGTATACTTTTACCATACCACCACCATGTTTCCAATTTCCAAGATAGATAGCTGAAACGAAACATGTACAAGACAAGAATGCCCTTTGTAAATTTACAAAGTTCAAGATGCCCTGAGTTTTTTTATAGATTTTTTGGAGTTCATTGTTCAAATAATTCGAACAAAGGTAAAGATTCTTGGAAACTAGTTTTCACCAAGATGAGGGAATCCTTCTAAATGGAGACAGTGTGGAACTAGTTTACTCTCCTTTTTCACCAGTTCACATTTGTTATTTGAGAAAAGGAAATAAAATTCACTTTCTCGGTTTTCTAGTTTAGTACTTTATTTATTTCCTTTTTGAACTTTGTAGACCTTTAGTCGGTTGACAAAATATTTTGCTTTCTCTCCTAAAAAAGGCTTCAATGGAAAAGGGTAAAACTTACACAAAAATCTTTGTCGCATTGACACAAAAATATGTCGTAGGGTTTCAAAGGGATCGACGTCTTTGTTGGAGAATGTGGCATTTTTTGCCATGGGTAGATTTATTAGTTAGGCATTGCGACAAGATCGAAATGCCTACTTTCATTTTCAAGACTACCACCGACCTAAGTAAAACCGGAATGTAAAAAAGCGCTTCTTATCTGACTCTATAATTTGACTAGCTCCATCCAACGCTTCTTTGACCAGATTCTATAGTATTCAAACTAGGATCTTTTAATAAATTCGTCGTTTCTGTATGAGCCAATTGTGCAAATTATGTAGGCAGTTGATGATGCTAAGAAGTGTAACGTAGAAAATGATAAATTATGAAATACACAGACAGACATTTTGCAATACCAAGTAAAAAGCAAACCGTAATAGATTTCCTTGTTGGGCGCATTTATGGTATTGCTAATCTAAGCAGAAACCAGACGGACTGATTCATCATCCAAGCAAAATATTTTGTAGATTACGCTTACGTAAGGAAAAACCAAAAAAAAGTGGGAAATAGGATAGCTCCAAAAGGTTCAATTTACCTGGTGAAATTTTAGTCAAAGAAAGCGGCGCCCCATTCGATACTGGACTTGATGAAGAAGTGGTAGCAGCAACTGCCAGGGATGCAGGAAGCGGGACTGCTCCAGCGGTAGAGTCTGCAAGTGACAGAAGATTGATGGAGAGGAGGATCAGGGATCCCACTTTTACTTTTCCGGTAGTTCTCATCATTTTCATTTTTCACATCTGTATAGAAGGCGTAGGAGAGAAGAGAGAGAATACATAAAAGAAAAAAAGTGAGGTTAGCCAAAAGCCATACCTTGCAGGAGTTTGATTTTAATATACAAACCCTAGTACAGTAAAAATGTACATATTTACACAAGTCTTTTATGAGAATTTGCGTTGAACCAAAAAAAAAGATTAATAAAGCCTTTGAATTCCATCAAAGCAGTAATTACAAAAAGGGGCACATGTTGACTTCACTTTACACAACACTTCAAAAAAAGAGCCACTCTTCTTACGCTTTGTTAGAAAATATTTTATTAGAATGCTGTATGCGTATTGTTTGTTCTGAATCTCGGATTATTAACTAAGATATCGTGTTGTAAAGTGTGATTTAATTAAAAAAATTTCCACTGTACTCCAGAGTTGGCAGCTCGTTATCCCTAATTTGATTATGGAGCTTTTGGTGTTCTCTTCGCGCGCGCAGTGGGTGGAATATTGATCACTAAATTATTCAAATGTCTGATCATTTTGGAAATGCACGACACGAAGTCAATATTTTGCTTAGTTGAGTCAAGTAGCCATAAGGAAATAAACCAATAAAAGAAAAACAAACAGGACTTTGGTTCCTCCACTTTTCCCTTCTCGAGAAAATACTACTGGGAAATGAGAAAAATTCTTTCATGCACTCATTTATTTGCTAATGTTGTTATTTTTTAGAACTAAATTTTTTTGCAACGAATTTTGCAATCTCGTCAATCTGAACAACATTTTGCTCTTTCTCTATTTTTTATGTTTCTCAGAATTTTGTTTAAAAAAAGTGAAGTAATGAAACCTCAACCTCTGAGGAGAGATGGAAAACGACTCGTTTTGCAAGAATGCAAGAAAAAAAACAGATTTTCCCAATTTCCCCCTATGAAGGGTGTACAAATGCGAGATAAACATGTGAATTAGCTAAAAGGCATATCGTCATCGTTCAGTACCTAAACCTCCAATTTGAATACGGAAAATATCAAAAGGCTACTTAAAGTAGCTAATTTTTTATTCTTATTGTCGTGGCTGTGGGATATTTATGAAGGATTATGCGAAATGAAAGATGAAAACAAGTTTTGTGAAAAAGGATGCTGAGAAGTGCTAACGAGCACTCAAAAAGTAAACCCTTGTCCTGCGGTTTTATATGCTTTCCACACTAAATATTTAAGTAAGTCGACGTTTTTTTATAAAATATACTTATAATAAAATATATCTTACCCGCTTCAGTGTCCCAACATATATGACAACAAACTTTCACCAGATAAACTAGGAAAGATATTGTACAACGAATTAGTAACAAGATACTTTTACTATTTTCCTGCAATATTTATGAGTTCTGAAGAAGAAGGAGAGAGCACGATAAGATAGTTAGAGAGATGTTGCTTCTTCCGAGTCTCAGTAACAAGTAACTGAAGTCCACAGTTGGTTGCTGGAAAAAATGCGACAAACAGGAGAACTTTTTTTCAGCTCCGTTCATTTTACATAGTTCCCTTGTTGATCACGTACGCCATATAAACTACCCACGAAACAGGTTTTTCTACTTTTTCCCTTCACTCAGTTGGATAAAAAAAAGAAAGTTCTTGTGGAGCACGGAGAAAATCTACAGGGAGGCGCATTTGGAATGAGTGACTGCACTACTGTATATATTTATAGTGCTCTGGGCTGTTGTTTCGAATGTTGCTGTCGTTCCAAGTTGTAATATTAGCAAACCAGTTTTTTTGGAGCAACATGCTCGTAACTTGCACAATTTTCTGTTTCAAGCTTTCTCCTGTATCATCATCATCATTGTTTGTGTCCTTTTCCCTTAAAATGCTTAAAAACCAAGAACAACCAAAAAGCGACCAAATTACTACTCTGGCCTTGCCAGAAAACCATCGTGTGTGATGATAGGCTTGGAGAAAAACTTTCATTTTTGTTCTTCAGACTTTTTCTTTTCCGTATATCGAAACACTGTCCAAAGTGTTCCCAGTAATTTAGAATAGGTCAACTAAATTAATGGAGAACGTAATACATTGCATTAAAGAAAAAAACCATTCTGGTTTGCCACAGTGAATTTATTAATGTACTAAATGGTTCCGGGTTGCTCCGTTGTGGCTGAGTTCCAATGCGACACATGCAGGACGCAATTTATGTTCCAAAAAATGGATTCTACACACTGTCTCCATTATGGCTACTATTCAAAGGTGCAATTTGTAAACCACAATTACGATCATTACCTATTATCGCTGTCAGCACACTGCGTGTTGAGGGAAATTTGGGAGATTCCCACTTCCTGGAACGGTCCCAATTGTCCATGTCCGGTGCCTGGTAATTCTCGAGAACTTCAGAATGTCTCATAAAAAGACATTTACATGGAAGCCGTGGTCTGTTCCAAATGTTTTGTTCCATAAATTGATTGCTTGCACGACAAAGGGCGTGGGCTGTGCAAAAATCCAGAGACCTCTGCAACAAGTGAACGTTTTGCTTAATATCGACAACTACAAATTCTATTAATTACTTTAATGCATGTGGCAGTACTTCAATGTCAGAATCAGTTACATGATTGTGCCATTACCAAATATTGGGAAAATCTTGTAAAATAAATTATACTAGGTATACCTATGTATTTACACCATACAATAGACAAATACAGTGACTGTCCTTGTGACAGAGATTTCCTTTTTCATATGCAAATTTAGAAAGGAATGAATCCCTTGAAAATTCCATAAATGGATATATCATGACAAAAAATCAGTGCAGTGGTTATATGCAGGATTCTCCTAATAAATTCGTTTTTAACGTTCAAGACTTTATAGGTAAGTTGAAATGACAGTCGATCTTGACTGAACACCTAAATTTTGACATTATTTTCCTTTTCATTCATATGCAAATTTGCAAGACGAACAACGCCGTACTAAGTGCTACATTATTCAGCAATGTTCTGCTCAATAGAATCAAACAAAATTAAAAAAAAAATTTTTTTTTGTACAAAGAGTACGAACGAGTAGAGTTCATTACCTACTTGTACTGTTTCTGACAATATTTCATGATTGTGTATTATTAGAGGTCGCAGTTACTCAACTGGAAAGGTAAATTATTTGCCAAAATAATTTGCATGCAGAAGAGAAGAGCAAAACAACACAGCAAAAGTGTGGAACGTCTACTTCGGTGACCTTGCATGGAAAACTTTCGAAATCAAATCTTTATTTTTGTTTATTTGTTCCCCTGAATTCTGAGGTTTTCCAATTTTAAGTAACAGCAAAATGCAAATCATTACACTACATACATGTTTCTAATTCAAATATTTATTTTTTTATGCTAATAAATATTGCGTGGTGCTGTTGCTGACGCTTCAGCTCTGAAAGTGCTCCTATTCAAGTTTTGAAATACAAAATTGATGAATTTTTGTTTTGTATTTGCCACTTGAATTTTAGGTGTGTAATTAAATTAACTTCAAACGCAATCACTGTCCCGCGAAGTTGTCTTTACAGCTGCACCTTGTGCCATTTCCTCTTAACATTATATAAAACACATTTGGGAATGTCAGAAGGGACAAATTCTTTAGCAATAATATGGCTATGTCGCATCCGTCAACCGTGACATTTTAATTATTTACTACTTCAATTTTACTGCACAAAAATAAAGAATGCACCTTCGCGCTCCCTGCACGTGATAAACCTTTTGTCGAAAGTATTCACACAAGGAGCAAGCTTAAGTGCTTCATCAAAGTCGCACACACACACACCACCTTAATTACTGGGTGAAATTTTTGCAAAAACTTTTACGCTTGCCACACCGAAGCTGCAGAAAAAAACCAAGTGTTTGTTGAACTCACATAGCATGAAAATGTGAACACGAAAAAATGTCCGTGCTCTGAGACGAGAACGATGATGTAAAAGTACATACTGCAGTCCTCTCTTTCGCCTGAAGCTGACGGCAAAAATGTCTCAGTCTGAACTCTTTTACCCTTGACGTACGTGACTCTAGAGGGGCAATAAGAGCTTTCAGCAATTCTTCTACGACAAGTATGAAATCCTCTTCACGGTTAAAGCGTTTCCTAAAAATTAACGTAAGCAATAGAATGCTAATTAAAGTCGCATGCATGTTGTTCAATCTAATAAAGTGGTACTTCGAAATTATATTTCGCATTAAAACTTTACTCAAGCTTGCTTACAAACGTGCATGCCAAAAAATGTAAATTAAATAGCAGCATGCAGGCTACTTAACTGCAGCAGCTGGAATTTTTAAAAATGAATTGGTATTTAAAAATCATCCGCACTTTACCAACAAGGAATTATGTGTGAGTGTTTTGTTTGTCAAGATTAGGTAAAAACTCTGCTCCGGGGAAAAAATGCTTGATTGCCATGAAGTTTTTGAAGTGCGTACCATGCTACCACAAAAGGTAAATTATATATGAGTAAGAATTATGTACTTAGTTCGCACAATAATATCTTGTCTAAAGCATCTATACTCTACTCTGCCCACACACTTTGAACGCATTAGTCCAAGAAAATTAAAGCACACGGTTAGGAGACCTCCTCTAAAGTTTTCTGAACGTGTCAAGTGCTTCTGTTCCTTTCCCCGTCTAATCCGTTTTCCTCGTTAGCTCGTTACTCGAATCCAACATCCTTTTTGCGATCAGCAAGCATCAGGCAAATCATAATAAATTGCTCACTTGAGCTTGAAGCGCAATACTTGATTATCTTCCGTAATTCAAGCGTAGATCTCACTCTCTCCCTCACTCTCTTTTCTCCATTTTTTTCCCCAGAAAAAGAAAATGTGGAAGGAAACTCGTGACAAAGTAGCCAGTCGGAATATAAAAATGAAAGCGTCCTCGTTACACATTATCATCCTAGCAGGACTTATGGTGTCCCTTATGATGGGAAAAGGGAGCGATGGCTATTACGTCGGACCAGAAATCGGCAATGCACCAGGCGAGTCACGAATGGTGAGGACGTGGGGAGCTATACCAAATGCCACATCTTTGGCGGAGGCAGCATATCTGCCCGAAGTGTACGCTACTGGAAACAACATCGTTACATTTCTCCGCAGCATTATTCCAGCTCTCCAGCCCAAGGTGGATTTCTTCGCAGAGCAGATCCAGGACACCATTGACACAGCGAATGCGAAGCTCATGCAAAAGCTGGAGAACAGCAACAATGGGATTGTAGCGGTGGAAAATTTCTTCACGGGACTTATGAAAGCTTACGTTTTTGGAAAGGGGCCGGAAGACGAGGACGAACGGAGACGGAGAGTGGCTGCGGATTTAATTAGGTCGGGAGTGTTATTAGATCCAATGACGAGGACAAGCACTTCGACAACTACGACCGGCAAGCCATTTTTGACGACTACTGCAGCCCAGACGACCACCGGGAAACCAGTGAAGAGGTCGACGGCTACGACTGACTCTCCTTTGAGCACGACTACGGATAGAGTGGAAGTGGAAATCGGGAAGAGTGACGACATCAGCAAGTTGTCCGAGAAGAAAAGAGACAACAACTTTAATAAAATGAAGATAATTAATATCATGCAAAATATGCTCTAGTATTTACAAAAAGTGGACATTACTTATCAGATAGTTTGATTTCAAAAATTAAATTGTATCGTTCTCGACAGTGAAATCTATAGTTCAAAATAGCTGTATATAAGTTCATGTCTCATGAAGCAAGCTAGTAAGTAATATTATTTATTTGTTTGTTTTATGATGTACCTATACATTTTTTGGAAGGATCGCTTCTTACCCAGTCTGGCATGACTCCTTCAACAGAGAAGCGAAGTCAAATAAATTGAATTTGCCATGATATGATAGATGTTTATTTTGCCATTTCATAAACACCTTATGAAAAGTGTTTTTTAGTTGCTAAATAATT
>JAHZNF010003280.1:0-27498 GCA_027744215.1 Troglopedetes dispersus | reverse complement strand
GAGAGAGAGAGAGAGAGAAAATCAGTAAAGTGAAGCAAGCTTTACATTTTTTGCAGCGAACAAAAATTAATGGCCTTTTCAAACTGATCTGAAGAGAAGACAATTGATCTTATTAGAATATTTTTTAAGAGGATATTATAAGAAAAAAATGGTAAAAAAGCTTCACTGTCCATGCATTTTTTTCTGCATAGAAATCCTCTCATTAAATTTCTCAGGAATGGTTCAACCATTTATCGATTGTGAGTAAAAATGGTAGCTTTTCATATATACTTTTTGTTTCAGAGGGGAAAGGTTGCGCACTATTTCGTATTATGCACCACACCTTTATTTTTCTCGTATCGTGATGCTCATCAAAAGGCATTATATTGATCATCATGGTAGTCCTACACACAGTGGAACATTAACAAATACATAAAAAAAAGATCTAACTGCACACTTGATTCAAAAGCGGGCTGTGCAGTTCACGGATAGCTTCCCCATTTTTTCCTGTAGTCTTTTTTCTCTTCACGTCTGTAATTGTATAATGATAATAATAATAATAATCTACTTTTATTGAGATCCTTTTTTTACTATGATAGATGAACATCAGAGATAAGCGATTAATAATGCCTATGTAAACCTACCAACGATTTTTTGGAGGACATATTTTGCAATGAAAAAAGGAGCACCGATCAAGCTCCCACATTTCTTATTTTGAATAAAAAAACGGAGTTTAACGATCCTTTAAAACATTGTTAATGCGGATTTTAGTTAGTGAATGCAAGGCTTTAAACGGATTAACCTTGTAAGCTTTTTTGGCTTCTATGCAGACGGGGGAAAAATATGCAAATCTCCGCCACTTTATATTTTCCCTTCCTATTACTGTCATTATTATTATTATCAAAACTTATTACCTTTGTTTAACAAGAAAGAATGCGGAGAACAAGGTAACAATCACTCATTCAAAAAAAAGTTAATATAATACCAGAGCTGCCCAGATGCGCCACAGAAAAGATGCATCAATAATCACCTTGCATCACCCATGCAGCCACCACCACCACCATCACTCCCGATCCAAATCTTTTTTGGATAATAACCGTTTTTTTTTCGTAAATTGTGCGCGGAGCATTATTTAAGAAATATGTACTGCAAAGAGGAGGCTCCGTAATCCATCGACACACTCAAAATTTACTGGCATCATTGTAATGGCCATCGACGAANCACCTTGCATCACCCATGCAGCCACCACCACCACCATCACTCCCGATCCAAATCTTTTTTGGATAATAACCGTTTTTTTTTCGTAAATTGTGCGCGGAGCATTATTTAAGAAATATGTACTGCAAAGAGGAGGCTCCGTAATCCATCGACACACTCAAAATTTACTGGCATCATTGTAATGGCCATCGACGAAATAGTGTTTAACCCTTTTTTTCTTACCTGGTGTATCTCTTGAGAGAGGATAAGCCTATTCATTTATTTAATGTGCCGTGCATACTTGCGTGCCTCCGTTGTTGTTGCTGTTGCGCTGATAGCTTTTTTCCCTACCGTTTTGAATCGATAGGATGCTGGTGACCGAAGCAGGAGTAGTATCAATCAAGGAGCAGCCGTAAAAGCACTCACGAGCTTTAAAAAAATATACTCCTTCGTATATCTACATAACATATATTATGCACACAAGAAACATAATATGAACAGTATTCGTCTTTTCTTTTAAAAAAATGGTGTACATGGTAAAATCGGCAAAAAAGAAGAAAGATTTTTTTTGTTCTCTCTCTGAAAAAATGTCTAGTTTGATGGGGAATCGGCAATAATAATTTTTGTGTTCGTTCATCTTGAGAAGCTGTTAGAATTATGTTTACCCAACTGTTTAGTATTCATCTCCCGTCCTCATCTTTGTCTTGAGACTCTTCTTCTTCTTCGTAGTCTCATTGTGACCCAGCCCCCAACTGAAAAAAAAAAGGTTTTTATAGTAGCACCTTTTCTTTTCTCAGCAGACATCCATGTATGCATTTTTTTACGCGAGAAGAGCTTGAGAAGCGATTGACGATGAGAACATAAAACTGTACAATTGGCTATTCAAAAGGAGGACCATTATGTGGTGGACACAAAAATATACAGAGAAGAGTCACTTGGATTCGCCAAAGTCGTTTGGGGCATATTTAAATGGAGAAAAGTAGCTACCATTTTATGATCCCTTCTTGGTCGTCATTCGCTCTGAAATAGATTCGGGCGAAGATGTGTTTGTGTGTGTTTTAATTTCACTTTGAAAATAGCCTCCTGATTGCAAACAGTTTTCTTTGGTGGACACAAAAAAGGGCTTTTTTTTCAGTGAGTGACTGCAAAAAGGGTCTTTCTGCTTCTGTTTTCCTTGTGCTATGTTATAAACGCAGAGCTTCGGGGCTCATCCACATTTTTCATGAGGGAAGATGATAAGCGGTGTGGTGCAAGCGATGAACGAGGACGTTTTGTCAGCATAAAAAAATAAATTGTTGTTGATGAAACTCATTTTTTCTTGGTTACCTTGCTCTTTCGTTATTTTTTTTTCTTGATGATTTTTGATTGTTGTGATGAGGGAGGACGATCAAGAAAATGATCATCATCATCGCCGTCATTTCTCTTGATGATGATGAAAAAATCGAGAGAAAAAAAATAGTTTAGTTAGTTGACTACTGTGTTGTTGTTGTTGCAGCTTCCTCCTCTCTTTGACTCACTGTTATTATTACTACTACTATTATTTGAGCTGCTAAAACATTCCGCCCACTGCTCATCATCATGCATCACAAAAAACTATTATATACGGAGCACAACAGCACAGCAGAGTCACAGCCAACATGCACCCACCGAGCGAATCTTGTCTTTTGGGAAAAAACTTTTTCTGGGCAGTCTGTTACTCTCTGCACAAAACTACTACTTTACACACAATATATTTTTTTGTGTACACGCCAAACAATGTTTTCAAACGCGATGTTTTCAAGCTTGCACGGCACTGTTTGTTGAATTCATTCTAATTACATCGAGCCTTTTTTATACATCGCCTTTCCTACATTATAAAGCTTATCAAAAATATAAAATAGACACAGGCGCAAACCTTTTGAGTAATGTTAAGAGAGAGAGAAAAAAATTGTACAAAGAAGAAAAAAAATAAGTACTGGCTTTTCCCGAGCTAGACCTCTGTAAAGTAAATGATAAGTAAACAAAAGGGTTGTGTTCAAAAATTCAGAGTCACATTAAACTTTACCATTAACCTTTCTCCTCACTTTCCGTAATGCCTTTCCCTTCAGTTTCTGAATTGTGAGAAAAAAAGTAAAAAAAAGGTTGTGAAGGGTGCACCTTATTGCGATCCCTATCAATTCTTATTTTACCATCATTACCTCAAGAAACATTCATCACACCTTGCTGATTATGAGTATCGTTTTTCATGATCGAGACTGTGCAGTAGTAGAAAAAAAGAGAGGAAAAAATAGAGACTAGAAAATTTATTTAGCTTGCTTATTGCACCTCCCAAATCCAATGCTTCTCCAAGCTTCTCTTCAAGATTCAAAGGTGCACTGGGATCATGTCACAACAAAGATAAGAGCTTCAGGTATCGCATTACTTTTTGCCATATAATTTTTTTCTCCAACTTGGTGATAATTTTCGTCCCTGTTATCTCCCATTTAATCGAAACTCATGTACGAGTACGGATTAACATGTGCACATAATATCGGTTCTGATTACTACGCGTTGAGAAATCAAGTTATTTCTATTAAAGGGAAAAAAATCGTGCACATGGTATTACATAAAGTGCACAGAAGCGGAGCAGGAGCCACAACAACCCAGCGCCACACTCGTTTTTTTGTAGTTTCTCACAAGAGATAAATCAATGGAAGGAATACGTTGAAAAAAAAATGTCAAGAAGAAGAGAACAAATCTAGTGCAGAAAAAAATATGATTTCATACCTTCCGAAAATTTGTGGCTCATGTGGATTCATACTCGCATCTTTTCCCCGCAAAATATACTTACGTAGTTGCTCTACGTGAGAAATTATCTGGTCTGAAAGGAAATCTGTGCGGAAGATCTATTGCCAATATACAATGGTCCATCATAACGATCGTCATCACTTCATCCCAGCCTCCATAATAATAATAAATAAATATAAATAAAAAAAATCAGTGGCTGCCCCCAAGCTTTTAACCCGTTTTTTCCCTCAATCACGATGAGGATCATGGTCAACTTTTTTTTCGTATTTTTATCAGGAAAACGTATCCGATGAAAATTTATGTTCTCTGTGCACTATAAAATATGTACACACACTTAACATTATTATCATTATTACTCAAGGAAAATTGTTTACGACGGGACAAAGAAAGTGGCCAATAACGATGTAACAAAAATATGCATGCATGCATAAAGGTCTGAGCAACAAAAAGAGTGCAGAAGCCGCTCCTTATTTCTCTCCTCGAACGAAATACAAATCATATTATTTCTCCCCCATCCGGTTCATCATTGCAGGCTTATGCACTCTTTTTTACATTCTTTCTTTACTTTTTTTTACTCAAAGAAAATTTTCATGTAATCATGATGATCATCTGTGAGAAAAGAAAATAGAGTGGAGGGCTGGTGATGGAGCGGTGGTAGCCGTAAAGCATCATCATCATAGTAATATACATTTCACAGAGAGAAAAAAATTGTCTTCGAAAAAAAAATTGTGGCTTCGTTATTCGTGTGTGTGTGCAGGTGTAGCGCATGTCCTTATTTACGATTGTGTGTGATTGTGTGCGAAAAAGAGGAAACGAGCTATGCATTATTATTACCCTTTAAAGAGAAATATGAGGCGAGAGCACACCAAACAGCAAAAATTATCGTCATCATCATCAAAAAAAATATATAAGCCCAAAAGAGAACCAAAAGAAGCAAACTGTAATAATGTCTGGGGCCAGGGAAAAAAAAGACATGTGGATTGTTACACACATCTGTGTACTTATAACATGCCTAAGTATCAATCTAATATTTTCAAAGTGATAGTTAAGCTGGTGGCGAAAGAAAAAAATATATATAAATTGTAGAGTGCATCACTTTGAGCCAAAGCAGGAGCAGCAGCAGTAAACCTGGTTTTTGTGTTTTGTTGGTTGGCCGATTGATAAAATCAGAAAATTACTGACCATATATAATAATAATCATATATAAGGTATGCCTAGCCCGACTCGGACCAATTTTTTTTGGCATTCACAAAGTGTGTAAAATAATGAAGGAGGAATTGTGTCTTGGAATGAGGGATTTTGAAAAAGAGGTGGCCAAATATTAATCTCTAATATTGCTGCACACACACACACAAACCATGAGTATAAAATAAAAAAATGAGGAGGAGGAGGAGGAGGTAGACGATAGAGTGGAAGCGCAGAGTAACTTTGGTTCTGCGATCCATAGATCCATTTATTATTATTACTTTTGTACTCAACAGCCCAGTCTTCGGAAGAAAATACAATGAAAATTATGCTCCAACTATATTTTTTTCTGTGTGAATTATTTTAGCTCTTCTTAACTAAAAAAATTGTAGGCTAACTAATAAACAAGATACGTGCATGGAGGTTTTACAGAAGCACCAGAATGAAATGCCTTTTTGATGTTTTCTTCTCCTCCAAAAGAATATATCCATGCTTCTGAGAGTGCGACGTGCTCACTGAGGAATATTTTTTGTGCGGAGAAGTAGGAAAGAAAAGTCCTTTTTTATATACCATCCTCTCTCTCTCTCCACAGCTCGCTGACCTCCTGCAATTAGATTAATGCATTGACAACCTGCAATCACTTCGCTAACAATCTGTGGGAGACGATACAAAAATCATTTCCTTTCCGCAAAAAAAAAACAATTGTTGGAAATTCTCTTTTTCTCTCATAATCTTCATCATACATGAATTTTTTTCAAATATGTGTTCATTATTCACCACCGCTGTACACACTTTTATTCTCCTGCTCATGTAAAATTGTTGAGGCAAGAGTTTGCCGATTACTATCTTAGGTACAGTGTATCACATGAATCTCAGTTTCGAAGAAGCTCATTTTCTGTGAGATTATTGCATCGGAGAATGTATCCGTAAATGTGTGTTATCATCACCAGCAATTCGGAGGAATTCATCCAAAAAATGGGTGTTCCTTAATCACAACTCAACGAATTTGCTGAAAAAAAGAAACGGTTTAAATATAGCTTTCAAATGCGAGGGAATTCGGAATCACCGTGTATATAATTCAGAATATGCATCAAACTGCTTATCAGGTCAGTAATTAACGAAAGCAAAACGTTCTCTGGTAATAACAACAATTAAAGGTTCATTTTCCCTAAAGAATGATGTACCTAAGTAGTCTGCGAAAAAAAAAAATTTGAATTCATAATGCTGATTGCTCTCCATTTGTTAAACGTAAGCAATACACCTGTGCACCCCTGCAGAGTCCAATTTAACTGTACTTATCTGCATCCATTTCATAATAATTTCAAATGAGCGTCATATTTTGGTGGTGGAAAGATTTTTGTTTAATTCAGGGTCGCCAATCAACGGTAGTCAGCACCCCATTTTTTTATTTCTCAATGCAAAAGTAGAGAGAGAGACCTCTCTGACTCCAATAATTATGATGATGATGAGCTGGTGACTGATGGCTTACGGCAGTATAAGTCTTTTGAAAAAAAAACAAACAATCTAATGGTAACATGATAAGATGCTCATTTTCGCTACTAATTTCTTTCTACATTTTAACAAAATGAGTTACCAAATTATGCGTGCATATTTTTTGATAAATTTTTGAAATACTTATGCAAGGTGCACTTCCAGTGCCCACCTCAAGCCCAATAAGAAGCTCCTGAAAGGTCGCAATTACAATCAAGCTAAAAAAATTAATATTAAAAAAAAACATTTTTATTTTGAAGAAAACATTTTTTTGACAACTTATTCAACGTCTTTCACAATCGAAAGAAAGGATTGGTTCTCTCTTGCTCATATTTACCCGCTTGTTTTCTGTCCATCTTTTATGAGTGGAGATGTGTGACATGAAGTGTTATGAATTGAACCAAGAAAAATTTAGTGTGCGCACGTTTTTCCCTTGATTGCAAAGATGCATCAGTGTAATAAAAAAGGAGGCATCACAACATTATACCTTTTTTCTATTTTGGCATAAAATAGAAAGAATAGGCATAAAAAGTGAGAAAGGAAAAGAGACACCAGCACTACTTGTCCGCATGTCTCTCTATAAAAATAAGGTGATAAGTCATGCCTTTTTCCTTTTGATCATCATTCCTTGTATCTTTCGCATTTTTCCACTTAGTACCTATTATCATCGTGATTAGGCTGTGTGCACATCTTCTTCTCTGCACAAACACATTGCATTGCATGCTCAAAACCCATCAGTATGCCCTGCCATGCCAGAAGGATTTTTTTTATAAATAAAATATACA
This sequence comes from Troglopedetes dispersus, assembly GCA_027744215.1. Classification (NCBI taxonomy): domain Eukaryota; kingdom Metazoa; phylum Arthropoda; class Collembola; order Entomobryomorpha; family Paronellidae; genus Troglopedetes; species Troglopedetes dispersus. The sequence goes on along the minus strand of JAHZNF010003280.1, from coordinate 20,095 downwards.
TTCTCCATCCATTCCTCGTTCCATCCAAACAATCCTTTTTTACAATAACAACAACACGAAAAAAATATATACAAGGATTTTCTCTCCAAAAAATCATTCTCTCTCTCTCTCTCTCTTCTTTGATGCATCTTTTCCTTTATGGATATGCGAGAGAGTAAAAATGGAAAGAGGAAAAAAATGTGATTTCGTCCTCATTTTAGACTGTGTGCACATCTTCTTCTCTGCACAAACACATTGCATTGCATGCTCAAAACCCATCAGTATGCCCTGCCATGCCAGAAGGATTTTTTTATAAATAAAATATACATTCTCCATCCATTCCTCTTTCCATCCAAACAATCCTTTTTTTACAATAACAACAACACGAAAAAAATATATACAAGGATTTTCTCTCCAAAAAATCATTCTCTCTCTCGTCTTTGATGCATCTTTTCCTTTATGGATATGCGAGAGAGTAAAAATGGAAAGAGGAAAAAAATGTGATTTCGTCCTCATTAAGTATGCAGATCATGGAGGCAGAGCATCACACACAATAGCCATCATAATACACAATATATATAAACTTACTGATGGAACCTTTTGCTCGCTGCACACACAAAAATCTGAAGAAAATAAGTTAGCTTTGGCAAAGCATAAAAATAAAGTGGACACGGCCAGTCACCAGCTCCCAAGAAAAAAAAACATTATTCTTTGCTCTGCACCACCGTCGATATTTATGGACACTTTTGGTACTCACGAGAAAACTATTTTTTTATAACTTTTTTCTTCTACGGAGGAGAGCCGACGCAGGAGGCAAAAGGCAAACGGTGGTACTCATACTCACACACAAAAAAATTTTTTTTCTGCGTTTTATTCAGAATAACATGTTGGATGGATTATGGTGGTGCTGGAATGGAGCACATATGTAGTTTTTAAAACACCTATATTCTTTACCTGAGCCATGTACAATAGTTAAAAAAATAAGTCGGAAAGAGCAAAAAAAAATGAGCAGAGACCAACCTGACTGACTACCACTCTTTGCTTTGCTGCGCTACTCTTTAAACGTTGTTTTTTTTACTTCTGATCATTATCAAAATCGTCATGTACTCAGAGACGAAACACGACAATGATATTGCATTATTGTTTTTAGCTTTTTTGTCGTGGAAAAAGAATATTTCTTTTTTTGGGGAAAATGCTTATCCAGAGAAAAAAAAGTTTGTGTGAGAAAGAGCGACAAGAGAGGAATGAATTTATCGGGGAAGTGATGAGACTGATAATAATGTTTGTTTGATTTTTCAAAATGAAGAAGTTGATGAGGAGCCGCTTATTAGTGTCGCCTGTAGGTCAGGTTAATTAATCACGAAAAGGGGACAAGGTGGCTGCATCTTTGATTAATTATTTTTTTCGGCTTGTCGGTAACTTCAATTTGTGAGAAACATATTTCCAATTGCAATGATGATATCCTTGAAATCTAATACAATATTGAACTTGATGCTGGCATACATTTCTGAACAGGAAAATAGTGCACTGTGTATCTAATAACATTGGATTTTTATGAGTTAAGTAGTGTAGTATCTATCTTAGTTTGGTATTTATGCGCACAGCTCGGCTCAACTCCGAGAGAAGGCTTATCAATTTGAAAAAATCATCATTAGTGCTTTATCAGCAGGCACTGTGAAAATGTAAAATTAGCTTCCAACAAGGTTGTAAAGAGAGCCCCACAGGAATTAATATGTATGTATGTGTGGCTGAATTATGCTCCACATTTTTTCCAGTACTGTGTTTTCCTCCTTTTGCTCACATTCACAGCAAATTTTTATGGATGTTCTGTCAAAAGATTAGCTCCGTCACATTACATTCAAGAGTTTCCGCTCTTACCCTTTCATTCACCAAACTCAAAGATTGGAATCAGCTTTTTTTTCTAAGAGAAGAAATGAGAAAACTTTGGCTTATTTTTCCACGGGTGCTTTACTTCTTCACTCAAAATTCTGAACATTATTATCTTTTTAATTCCTTCGAAATAAAAAGGAGAGAAAAAAAATGACCTGTGATGTCATCTCATCTCGTCATCCTCATCACTGATCACATTATCATCTTCTTTCCTGCTCTAGACACACTCCTCTCTCTCGAAAAATGTGCGCAGTGTGCTCCGTTCTTCTAGAGCAGCTTTTTTTGAAGAAACTTTTTTAAATATATTTTTTCTCCATTGAGTTTATCGGTTTAGGATTAAAATGCTGATTTAACTGGACATTAAAAAGAGATCCTTTGCCAAGATAAGGAGCAATATTATAAGCTCCATGTGTCTTCTCGTCTGACACGACGATCCATGCTCTTTTTTCAGTTTTTTTTTCTAGAGGAAATGGTGATAACACAAAAATTGAACATTATCCTGTGAATGTGTATAGATATATGCATGTGGCCATTACGATTACCTAATATCTTTTTTTTGGAGAGAGAAGAGCGAAGAGGACGAGAAATGATAAAAATAATATAATATTATAGCGAGCCCATGTGTGTGTGCATGTTCCAAGGAAAAAGTTCAAAAAGTCATTTAATTTAAACTTTATTATATCTCTGGTCTTATCCATGCTTCTTAGACTTCAGACATAATATATATTCCCTATTAATTTCCCACATTAATCCCATCAACAGGCGTTTTTTTTCTGAAGAAGACGGAGCCTTGTGAAACTTTGCTTTTTTGGATTTTTTTTTTGACTGATCTTGCCATGCTGTCATGTCAGGAGGGAAAAAAAGATTATTACTGTGTGTGCGCAAAAGCAACACACATCAGATGTGTCCACTACCTCCACAATTTTTAATTTTCAAGCTTCTGTACTAGCGTGAGGATCATGAAGTTGATGGTGATCTGATGAAGATGAGAGAATGTTGTTGAGAAATGCTGCCAGCAATCTTAATTGCAACTGATTTCATTCTCTCTCTCTTAACTGTGCACACATTCTTTTTTTTTCCTTTCTCTTGTTTTTTAAAGGTTCATCCAGTCAGAAATTCCCCGTGTGTTTGTTCACCTTGTCCAATGCGATTCACCAAAATGCAATATCATTTTTTTACCACAAAAAAAATTCTACATACGTTATTATGACTTCACTACTTTTTTTTGTCTTTTTTTATATTTTATTAGCGTTGTAGGAACATAATGTATGGCAAAAGGTAAAACATGGTTTTTAACGATTCATTGTGTGCAACTAGAAAACTATAAAACTCTTGGCTACTTCTGTTTTTTCACTTTTTTCCTCTCGGATACATTGTCCTTGTTAAAGTTCCTTTTAGTGCAGCAGCATCCATTTATTACTGAGATGAGACAGTGTATTGTATTTATGCATAGATATATATATGCACACACACACAGCTGCTGTACTTTTTTTATTCCAAAAAATATACTTTAAAATGCGAGAGATGCATGAAACAAAAAAAAGAGAATTTTGTTCGCACACACAACAACGAAATAGGAACGATGATAAAAAAAAACTAACGACTACGAACTTTTTTTGTGATGATCGTATCAGTATTGTTATTATTATTGCTCATCCACAACTGTCCTCTCTCTGTTCTTCTTACAGAAGAGCTGGATCTTTTTTTTTCTGGAGAAGTGGTTCGTCTAATATTGATGTCTGCGTCTTATGTCGACGTGCATTGCGTTCAGAAAGACAAAAAAAGTGGAGCTGATGACGACAACGAGACAAGGACTAACTACGACGTTTGTCTCTACTCTGATGTGAAAATAGATATGCTCGGATCCTTTCCTATTTTTTTTATTATTTTGGCTGAGAGAGAAAAAAAGAAAGGGAGAGAACATGGGAAACATTTTTTTGGGAAAAATTTTTATTTCCAAGATTGAAATCAACCGGGAAAAAGGGTAGGGAATATACAAAGGAAAAGAATGTGCTAACATTTTTGCATAAATTTTGTTGAAATAAATAATGATTTTAGCTGGTCTTTAATTTTCTCCCCTCGTTTTTGCATGTAAACGAGAAATTAGTGGTGCAGAATAAAAAAATAAAGTGAGAATGTTTGTTTTTGTGGAGGTGCTGCTCAAAATAATGTAGACCCTTTTTCCAAAACAAATATTTTTTGTTAAGTCGGAAGGAGCATATTATAAAATTGTTACAATAAAAATGCGAATCGAGTGAGCATGACTATGACTTCTTTAGTTTTATGCGAGGGTAACTCAAACGACTGATTGTTTTTGGGGGAAAAGCTTGTTGAACAAAGTGTTGAGTCGCACGCAAACTATATATATTCGTGTACACCTTGTTATCATGCGGTTTCCCTCCTGCCCACATCATTTGAATTTTATACGTGGACAGCTCGAACGGAAATGGAAAATTGTACGTGTGTGTGTCTGTGCGTCCATCCGCCACGTGTCAACCACAAAATGACACATGGAAGGTGTAAGAACTTTTCGGTGAAATAGTTTCACACTAAACTTTCTGAGGTTTATCATAATCAGCATTATCACACGCACATACGAAGCTCCAATAAAAAAATGAGCGACAGGAGTTTGCTGCCACTTGTTGAGCAAGAGTGCGAAGAGAAATGAAGTGAAATTAGCTCCGTTTCTGTGTTAATGAGGCTACTTAATTCAAACACAATGGATCACAAAAATAATATTTCTGTTTTTTTCTGCTTCTGTTAAAGCTCCAGTAAAATGGCGGATGTGCTGGTTCGTTGCCTTCCTTCCGTAACTACAATTCACACTGAGCTCAGAAGCAACAAAAGCCTTCAGTTGTTTTTATGGAAAAAAGAGGTGAGGAGCAATACATCATGAAAATGTCTACATTTTTTTGCCTGCTCAATCAAACCAAGAAAATAATAAAAAATTAGGTATATAATCTTCCTCAAGTATTTTTCAACATAATCATTCATTATATTACTCTGCTCCCTCCCGTCCATCCAACTACCAAACTGTGTGGTAATAATTCTCAACGGTTTGGCCATCATCAAGAAAAAAATATATATCTCAAGAAAGGGTGGAATTAGACTCAAATTGAACTCGATTTAAGACGGATTAAAAATTCAAATTAAAAATTGAAATCAGTCTTCCAAATGAAATCAGAGGTGAGGAGGAAAACAAGAGAGAGCCAGAGCAAAAAATGATAATCATTTTTATTTAGAGACTGGATGACTACGTATAATTTCCACGTTTATTATTAATTGCCCACCACCGTGAATTTTCATTGCGGGAGCGTTTAATTCAAACCTGAAATTATTCGTTTGCGGATTTGTGTCTGTGAGCAAAAGTTGCTCTGTGCGTTTTTTTGCCATTGTAATTTTCCGTTTTTTTCCCAAATAAATGTTTCACTTCATTCTTGTTGGCAGAAGGTTCAACTTTTGTGGAGTCAAGTCAAGAGTCAACCTGTTCTCCTGTTGTGCCTGCCCTGCTGTGGCTCTTGTGCTTTACGGGCTTGCTCCTTTTATGCTTCTTTTTTTTCTAGTTCTTCTCTTGTGAAATTAATTATGAGCAACGAGAAAAGACATGTATATGAACCAGCTCCGCTTTTTTCTCAACACAAGTGTTTCACCGCTTCTGGAAAAAATATATGCAGCTTTAATTTGCTACGCAAAGGAGAAAAAAATTGGTTATCATATTTTCTCAATCTTTTTTCCCTCGAAATTTCTTTCATCAAAAAATTCTCGCTCTCTGCCAACAAATATATTTCAATTTAATTCATTTGAAATGAAGGTGCAATAGTAAATGTTATTTTGGGTGAGTACAAAAGTGCAAATTGAATTGGATAGTTGTGGCTTCACATATTTTTTAAAAAGAATTTCTTGTACATTGGAAATAAATGGGTGTTCAATCTTCGTTTTTTAATGGTACAGTAATGAAGGAGAAATACTAGATCATTTTTTATTGCACATTTTTCACCTTCCTTCCCGTGCCAGACAAGAAAAACAAACATTTTCTCTCTTAATTGTTTTGTAGCTTTGATGTACGCAAAACGGAAAAATAATATCGAGGAAAACATGAAAAATAACTGAGGTGATATTAGTGAGAGGGCAGTAACGATAATCTCTCCTTTTTTGAGAAGTAGTAACGAGTAGAAAAAAATCGAGAGTGAAACTAATTATTTCTGAACTGTGCGCGCAGTAGTAGTCATATCCGCTCATAAATAGCACAGTCAGTCGAAAAAATTTATTTCGACTGAAGCAATCCAGAATTATGTTTTTGCGATTTATTTATAACATCCGAGTTTATGCTCACAAAAAACCTTGTGTCCACCCAATAAAATGATTTTTTTTCTGTTTTCCTCGTTTGATTATATGGCCCGCGTGAGGCTGTGCAGAGAACAGAACGTGGTTTATTGTGTACTCTCTACGATCTCATTAATCATTCACTGTTTTCCTGTCAATGTGCTCCGTCTGCTGGACCAATCACAATGGAACCACCGTACCTCCCGTCGTCTCCCACAATTCTCACAGTGCTTCGCACAGGCTCCCTAAAAAATCTAGACAGAATGCATAACTAAGCTGTGAACAATCATTCATCATTCACAGGACTATCGTGGAAGGAGCTTGTACACAATAGAAAATTATGGACACAGTACCACTACTACCACCAAACAACAATAGGTAGTCTTTCGTGATATTGCATAATAATGCGCATGAACCTATTTTTACCGCGAGTCATCCTCCTCCTCACATCCCAAGTGCACTGCTCCGGCTGACAAGCCGTGTCCATTCTGATTTGTGACGAGAGCCAATCACATGATGAACAAAAAGTTTTTTTTAAAAGCTTCGTCATAATATCTTCCTTTGGTCCACGCAAAAAATATATGGTTGGATGGATATAAGTATGGGCTTTTTGGAAGGATTTTATTCTCACAATTATATGGTTGCGAGTTGTACAATGAACACTCTATTTAAGCAATTTGAATATTTTGCTACAGGTCATATATTCTTTTGTTGTCGGAGGATTTGAATGTGTGTGCACTTCTAAGAAAAGAGTGGAGAGAAATTAAAATGCGGAGGTGTGTCACTGAAACCAAAAAAAAAACAAGGGAGACCAAACACCGTATCATATCATTTTTTATTATGACCACCACCACCATACGTCGTAGTTCAATTTAGTGTTGTTGCATGCGCACATCAAAGAAAAACAATTTTGCTTTTTAGCATGCCATTTAAAAAGAGAGCAATTAGAAAAAAAATGTTTATGGAACAAAGTGGCCTTTCCATTATTATTAGAAGCAGTGATTCATAGACTTGCGTGCTTTTGTAGCAACATAGATAACACGCATGAAATGCGCATATCTTCTGTACGACTTAATGGAAAGATAACACATTTCGTTATATATTTTTTTGCTCCAACATGTCCTTTCACTCTGTGAGCATGTGAAATTGGTTATGAAAAGGGAATTAGCCAAAAGTGATTTCTGAGTAAACTCCTATTTTCCCCACGAAAACATTGTGAGCACAGAAGAGAGAGAGAGACAGACAGAGTAGCATGAATAATATTTTTTCCTATTTACAAGACACGACACGACCATCAAATAAGTGGAGATCAAGTGATAAGAAAGGATCATAATTTTTTTTCGTACAAGAACAAGAGCAAGAACATCACGCAATTTTTTATATTTTACAATTTATGCCAACTTTATCCACGAAATCATCCCTGCTGGCATTTTTCTTCCTGGGTAAAAGTATTTTCCACTGAAGAAGCAGGCGTTTCTCTTCTTTTCTTTCTCCTTTTCCATTCAGCACAATTTATTGGAAGGTTAACAATTGAGAAAATTATCACCCTTTAATTTACTATTTTTTTAAAAAGACAATTTTCATAAATAAAATTTTCTCCATTGTTCTCGAAGAAAAAAAAATGTGGAAGCCAAGAAGCGGGACTTGTAAATACACAAGATTAACCAGAGTGAAATAATCCCAAAAAGCTATCTTAATCTTGTTGACTCTAACAATGGCCGCTCAATTTCCTCCCCACGCTTGCGAAACAATGCGTTATTTGCGAGAAGCTTGTTGTAAACAATACCCTTTTCATTGTAAAGTGGATCCATTACATTTTAGAACTTAATTTGGGACTCTGAATGTAATAATACTAATCATAATAATAATAAGTAATCTATACAGCGTCGAGTGTGAATGTATATTTTGGTGTGTGTGTGTGTGGATGAGTGAACATTTCATCAGGGCCATAAAAATTGATGATGATAAAATAGTTGATGGTATTGTTGTTCTCGTTGTTTTTTTTTTTTGCTGCTGCTGTTGATCACATCATGAAATGTGGTGGTGATGAGGATGATGGGATTTTGAACTGGATTTCTTTTTCCTTTACAAAGATACTACTACTACTCCTCCGGCTGACTTGCTTTCGTCAACCTCAGAAGTTTTGTTATCATGAAAGGAGAAGATAGATACGAAATTGTTGCAAACGGGTAGCACCCAGTCGACCAACTTATGCCCACGTAAAGCATCAAACTGAACGACACACACATACACTCACAACAAAATATCCCATCATCATTTGCCAAAAAAAGTTTCATTATGGCTATTATTTGGTAGACACAAAAATTGATATGCATGCACCAAGAGAAATATTTGAGGAGGGAATGATATTACAAATGGATAAAAGATTGAATTGGGAGATATTATACACAACCACCACCACACACTCACTGTCCCGTGGCTAGACTTGAGGCAAAATGAGAAGCAACTGTTCGCAAACATTATATGTATTGACTTCTTGAAAGAGAGAAATGTGATCTTTCTCCGTTGCCAAAAATACTGTCGTTATTTTTTATTACGAAAAGTTGACATCCAAGAAATAAAAAAAAGACAAATACGAAAATAATTTGTTTCGAAGGAGGATTCTCTCCACATTCTTGATTTTTTTTCTGAAGGAAGAAAGCAACAAAAAATTTGGATAAGCTTACAGGGACTCTCCATTTTTTTTAATTTAAAAAAATATGGAGGAGATATTCCACTCACATCCTGTGCCACTTGACAACCTTTTTTTTGCAACGTCGGTGGTGGTGGCAGTAGTTGGATCCATGTGAGAATAAATTGAGATCTTACATGATGGTCATCATGATAATGTCCTTGTGCACTTAAAGACAACAACTTTGACAAAAAAAAGTCATACATATATGCAAGGAGTCTTCTGTAAGTAGATTTTTTTGTCACTCACTCATTTGCGATTCTGCTTACGTCCGCCTTCAAATTTTTTCTTCTTCTTGAGATAAACCACCAAGAAAGAACTTTTTTCTCCCTTAAAAAATTATGAAAAATGTCGCAGGCCATAAATGCTCAGATGGATTCCTTCTTTCCAAAAAAAATATTTAGGTATAATGCTTCTTGCTCTCTCGTTTTGCCATCATTCCCAAAAAACATTCTGTTTTTTGGAGAGGAGAAGACAAATCACATGAAACATATTTTTGAGTTCTGTCTCTGGTGTCCATATTACATTCCATAATTTTGTTGAAGGAGATAAGGTTATTTTTTTCTGTGAATTTGTTCACAATTTTCGTATGTCAGTGGCTTCAGTGTAACTACAAAATGGCTCAGCGGGCGTCTGTTCCAAAAAATCTTTTGAGATGTGTGTGTGTACTCTGGTGAAGAAAATGGAAAGAAAGAGGTTGTGCATTGAAAGAGATGACACACCGATTTATATTCCCAATTGTTGTGCACTGTCACCCCGTCTTTCTCTCCTGCACTGTTTTACATATGTAAAGCATGACTGGGACACTTGCAAAAAAATTGTAATGAATCACTTGTTTTTCATCTTCTGCGAAAGGAAAAAAATGAAACCAAGAAAGCTGAATGGAGTGGGAAAGGTGAAAAATTACTCGAAATAACAAGGAGACACTCGGTTTCATATCTGAGCACTCACTACAATAATACTCTCTCCGATTCAAATTTCCTTTATGCACATAATTTACATTTTTTGTGCAAATGTGTAGTGCACAGAGGGAAAAAATTATGATTCATGCAGATGCTAGAATAAGAAGACATGCACCATAGATTTCGGTGTCTCACCTGGGAGGCCTCCGCTTCACACATCAAAATGGACCATTCGCCGGCTCACATCCTTATTAATTCTCTTGAGGAGCAGCAGCAGCAGTTGCGAGCATTTTAAAAACAATTTTTTTCCTCCTTTCTCAAGAAAGAAAAAAAAAAACGGTGACTTTGATGGACCGTACAGAAACTTATTTTATTTGGAGAAAAGGCTCACTGTCAGTTCACACAGTGGAGCAGGGAGAGACGCACTCATCAAAAGCGAAGCACACAACAATTTATGCGTCTTGTTGGGCAATCTAAGAAAAAAGGCACAGGGTAAACAACAAAAGAAAACGCTAAATGTATATATATTACACATCCACATTCTTTTCCCTCCGACAAAACCAAGAATCACATCAACTTTTTTTTCCTCTGAGTATCACTCATCCATTGTCACTTGACTTGGAGGTGAGGGACTGACCGAGTGTAAAAAAGAAATAAAACAAGATGACACACCTGTCACGTCACGTCAATCATTCCAATATTGGGCACATCACTTTTTATTATCTCTCATATTCATTGCGTCTTGTTGGGCAATCTAAGAAAAAAGGCACAGGGTAAACAACAAAAGAAAAAGCTAAATGTATATGTATTACACATCCACATTCTTTTCCCTCCGACGAAACCAAGAATCACATCAACTTTTTTTTTCCTCTGAGTATCACTCATCCATTGTCACTTGACTTGGAGGTGAGGGACTGACTGAGTGTAAAAAAGAAATAAAACAAGATGACACACCTGTCACGTCACGTCAATCATTCCAATATTGGGCACATCACTTTTTATTATCTCTCATATTCATAACAATGCACATCCGAAATCCACACACACACACGGCGTGCGCTGTCTGACGCAACAAAAGAGCAGAAAGGTTCACAATTTTAAATATGTTTCCCAGTTGGTATCTTATTAGTGGTGAAGGAGATATTATTATTGTATGAGTATATTTCTTAACGATTCCTGTCGGTAACTGACCACAACGAAGAGGAGAGCTTTTTTTTCGCTTGTAGTAAATAAATTAATCTTTTTTGCGTTTCAGAATTTACTTTTGTGGAAAAAAAGTAAGCGTAAAAAATATACACACTTTTTTATGTTTCGAGCCGTAAAAATATATATAAATATGGAAATTATTTACAGAGTCGAGAATAAATAGAGGTAATAAAATAAATGAAATTGCAGAGAGCCACACTAGCTGTCGAGAAAGGCAAGTGACGGTTGGACGGATGACTGTCTCAAGTCAAGTTATCGGGAGAAAAGATGTTAAGCATGAGAGAAGAAGGGTTACACCAAATCATTTTTGAAGAGAGAAGGAAAAAATCTGACGCAAAATATGAAATCTGTGTGCATTGACAGTACACCCTTGTCGTGGATGACGACAGGCTTGATAAAGCTCAAAAAAAGAGATAGAAAAAAAATATATCAATAGATTGCTGGCTTGCCGGCATGCATTGGTTGTGTCGCATGAATATTCTGGCATTAAAATATTTTTATTATTACCATTACCATCATCCTCATCATCATCATCATCACTGGTAAGAGTCATGTCACCGCACCACGAAGCAACATGTGTGCAAATGAATTAAAAATGACACTTTTTTCAAGAATATGTATTTTGTTAGTGGCCTTTTTTTGTGACGACATATCTTTCTTGTTGAAGGCAATGGACTATCTGAAAAGGAAGCCTTTTTTCCAAACAAAAAAATTATTACATAAAAAGAGCACCCACCATTATTTCGTTGGAATGGGTAAAATGCCTTCACATTTAAAATATGGAATCACATCGAGAAAAGTATTTTAATGGTTAAAAAAATATACCTGCCATACATTCAGTCTTCTCTACTTTACATCCTCATCTTCTTGATTCACTTTTTTTTCAAGAAATGTTTCTTCATTTCAAAAAAGATTAGTGCATGATTTCGTGCTGGCCTTGGCTTTGAACTCGTGGGTCACCAGTCATCACCGTCGTCGTCGTCGTCATTATCATCATCTTCTTCTTTACATTTTTCCCTTGAGAGAGTCTTTTTCTGTTTAATCGGCTCACCGACCACTGCATCAAAGTAAAGAGTCTCTGCTGAGCACAATATTTTTTTTAATTCTTGCGTTGTGAAAAAAAGAGATCTGATGAGTCTGGAAAAACAAATTTTGGAGAAGGAGACCAGAGTGAGTGAACTCTGCAGCCCTTTTGGTCATCGCTATCACCACTGCACAGAAATAAGAGATTTTCAACTGGGCCGTGAATATTTTTTGGTGAGTATATTTGATAATGGAATGAATCACCAAAATATGGTGCAATGCTCACTAGTAATCCACCTGAAGCTGGCTAAATAATATTAATATTTAATATGCTCCAAAAATTATTATCATTTTTAAAATGATTACCTTAAGTCAATATTTTACTTGAGCTTTTTTGGCAAAAAATTAATTGGGGTTTCATGAGGCATGGATGCAAACTGTGTTCAAAACGTCGTTAAAAGATGGTCTACTTAACAATGTTGTTTACAGCTCTGATGAGTCTGGAAAAATTTTGGAGAAGGAGACCAGAGTGAGTGAACTCTGCAGCCCTTTTGGTCATCGCTATCACTACTGCACAGAAATAAGAGATTTTCAACTGGGCCGTGAATAATTTTTTGGTGAGTATATTTGATAAAGGAATGAATCACCAAAATATGGTGCAATGCTCACTAGCAATCCACCTGAAGCTGGCTAAATAATATTAATATTTAATATGCTCCAAAAAATATTATCATTTTTAAAATGATTACCTTAAGTCAATATTTTAATTGAGCTTTTTGGCAAAAAATTAATTGGGGTTTCATGAGGCATGGATGCAAACTGTGTTCAAAACGTCGTTAAAAGATGGTCTACTTAACAATGTTGTTTACAGCCTAGTCCCAATTTACATTTTTGATCAGTATTCCGCCCACTTTGCATTTCTCAAGAAACTAGAGAGAACCTGGCTTTTTGCGCCTTCAACTGCATATTTCCCAGTAATTATAGTATCATGTGCATTGTGCACACTTTGGCACACAAACACGTTGAAACTGAGTAAATATTAAAATGCAAATTTGTGCAGAAAAACAATTTTACAGCTTTTCAAATTTTTATTTCACATCCTCCCGTTTTATGTTTCTTTTCCTTATGCATTTATTCCTTTTGTGGAAAATAAATGCAAGTTTTGAGGAAACTCTTTTTTTTCTGCGAAGAAGTGCACAATAAAGGTCTCCTCTGGTTTGAACGTGTTGCAGTTATTGTTTACACAGTCTTGTCTTCGGTCCGTGAAGCTCTGTGATCCTCATGTATCTAATTATGGTGGGACTTGGTCCACAACACGCGCATCTATTAATAAAGCTACAAGAATAAAAAAATGCATGCTCATTTTAAATTCGTGCTTTTATTACACCTTTTTCCTCCTCAATTCCTTTTCCTCCTTTTTAGCACTTATCTGCACGTACAATAATACGTAATGCATTTTGGTAGACACAAAATTGAAGTATATATTCTAGTTTAAAGAGTGATACGAATAATGGAATGAGGAATGCCAGCAGAATGATATGATGACATAAAAAATGCTAAAAATTGTGTTCCCGTGTTGGATAACTGATAAGAAGTTGGTTCACTCATTATGCACAAGATCTAGAAAAAAAAATTATGTACGGATAAGTATTTATGAGAGTGTGAGCAGCACACACAAACACCACACCGCTCTTTTTTATTTTGGATAATCAACCTGTGTACGTTTTAGTTTTGATACCGCACTCTAATCCGCGTACAGGCATGCCACATAATTTTCCCTTTTATATAACAATATAATATTCTCGAAAGTAATCATATTTTTACACACACTTGCTCACAAAACCACAAACGATATACAGCCCAATAATATATTTACATCACATGTGTGAGCATATTATATGTAGCATCGAAGGATTGCAAATGAGAGGAGCGGAGAGGAGCGAATGAGTTTCGATGACGAATGGTGATTGCACCTACAATTAATGTTCTAATCTGAGAAGCTTCTTGAGAGTGCTGTTCCAAAATAAAAAAAAAGTTTTATAATAAGTCTGAGGAAGGTACTATATTATAGTTCATTACTGTGCCATCATTTTTACTCTATGTAGATTTTCTCGACAACGAAAACGAATTATCTTTTGCCCTTCATCATCATCCAACAGACATGATATCCAAAAGGGCATATTAACTTGATGTGGTCATGTATGTATATACATATATAAGTATAAGCAAGGGAAAATGGTCACTACAATGTGGACACAGGGTGATATTGTGTTTTTTATTTATTTTTACAACTCCTTTTCCCAGCATGCTCACATGAAAATGTTCCTGTGCCGCGAATCTTTATTTTATTGTTCGAAGAGAGAGACTTTCCTCAAAAAGAGAAGCATTCCTCTTATATTCTTACGCAAAAAAATTTATTACTATTACTCTTATTACAACTATTATTCCATATTTTTATGATTATATGGACCAACATGGTGGCATGAAAATGTGCGAAGTAAATGTTTTCGTCTTTTTTCATTTCTGTAGAGTATCTCTTTGCATATTTATTCTGCTTAGTTGAAGCAAATTAGTGGGGGTACCTCTTCTCAATATTTTTTCCTAAGATAAGCCCTCCTTTCTATGTACACATATACATATTTTTATGCATATGATTAGCTCATGGTAAAAGAAGTAAGCTGATCATCGCCCATTTCTCATCTTCCACACTATTTCATTTCATTATCATCATCATTTTTTTCGCAGAAGAGTAGTCCAACACACACAAGGTAGCCGTTGTTATTCGTATGCAAATTCTAATGGCTTTCCATATTTCATCGATGAAACGTTTTGTTCGTTCCCTCACTCTGCCCAGACTACTGTGTCCACCGTCTTTATTTTCAAGCTGATGTCACACTTTATCTTCTTATTCTCATTTTTTGTACCATTTTTTTCCTCCTTCTTCTCCCGCTGCCCTCTTGTTCTTCTGTCTTCCTCTCCCAGAAACAAAATTATGAACACTTTTATAAAAATATATGTATGTGCATATATTTTTTTGCGTGTTCGCAGAAAAAAGAGTCATTGAGGAAAAAAAGATATGTTGTGGGGAGAGCACAATACAAGACAAAGTGCAAAATGTCATGAGAGAGAAAGACAAGGATGAAATGTACAAACTACTCTGCAAACAGAGTATAAACAAGCTAGTTTTTTTTCGGACACAAATAACATTCATATTCACATGATGTTCAAGTAAAAAATATTTTTTTTGTTTAAACAGTTTTCATGTAAAACCACGCAAGGAAATTAATAAACTGGCACATAATCATCATCAAGTAAATAACAATAAAGGGAACAATACATCTCCCCGGTATTCCTTTGGTTATCTCTCCTTCTCCCAAAAAATTTTTTTCTATATATTTTACCAGAGAACAATAATTATCATTATATTTTTCCCTACATTGTAGTGCTCATTATGACCCGAGTCTTATCTTATGCAACTTTTTACACTGAACTACAAACAATGTTGAGAGAGAGAGAGAAAGAGAGAAAAGACAGAAACATCTGCAATAAATAAAAATACTTTGTGAGCAGTAAACACGCAGAAAAAAATTTCAAAAAAATATATATTATCTACTTTTATTTCAGAGGAGCATACTTTATGGATAATAGTTGCAAATTTTTTTGTCCTCTTCCTTTAGGAATGTTTCAGTGATATGATTTAGGATGATATTCAGCCAAATACAGAGTAACGCGGAGCATACGGTGCTATTGCTCCATCATTTTTCAGAAGGAGGTACATAACATAGAGACTGGTAATAAGAAAAGTTGTTGTGTGATTATTACAAGCAGGGAGGCAGGCATAAAAAGTGGAATTGAAGGGCAACCTTTTCTAGAACGAGCGTTGTCATCATAAATCATGGACGAAACAAATTAGAGAGTAAAAACAATAAAAAACATTAGAGTAATGCGTCTCCCCAAAAAGATCGTTCAGAGCGCGTATATGTGTTGTAATATGTATTACTTGCTCATCCATTCCCACTACTATGTACCATTTTGTATGGATCATAATCCTCACCAGAAAATTGGTATAAGCTGAGTTATGCAAATTTTTGCTGGTGTGCGATGATTATGACTCACCGTGCAAGATTATTATGGGAGACATCCGACAAGATCGTTTAAAAATGTTCATGAAATAATGCTACTATGAACTTATACTAGAAAATACTCCCTTCAAGATCCTTTTACTTGGGTCATATATATTTTTTGAAAGAGAGAAAAAAAGTCTTGTCAAGAAAGAGACAAGTACATACACGTACGTAGTAGTATGCTTCCTCCAACAAATAAATCTCAGAGAAGTTGAAGAGGACATGATAGAAAAAAAAATATTTTAACAAGTTGACAACCAATAATCCTCAATCCAAGTCAGGAAATTAAATGACAACTCTCTATTCCATTTTGCCTACAGCACATCCACTTTCCTTAACATAGTAGAACAATGAAAATTATATAAGAATAGTAGTGCTTTACCCCTTAAAAAGTGTTGAACAACCAAGGATTTCCTTCGAATTTCTCCATAAAGCCTTTTCACTAATATGAACCATTTTCAAGAGATTTAGATGAAAATTGTTGATAAAAAGAGAAGAACAACTTTTTATTTCCTTTTTTTCTCCTCGTCAGAATACCATTCGTCTCCTGTTTTTATGAGAGCAGAAGGGGAAAGCACGTAAAATGGTAACGCATAACGTCATTACCACACGATTACTCGAACAATTTAAAAAAAAAGAGACATACATATAACATCCACCTTCACACAAAGCAAACTTATACTATTTGATCGTAATAATTTATATAATAATAATATGGACCAATGTGGTCACAGGTATTTTCTTTCTATAAAAATACATATCAAGACAAGGCTTGCCTGGTTAAAGGACAAGGGTGACACTTGAGCACAACTTGATTCATGGTTCTGCCAAGTCCTGTCACCACAAAATCAATCAAACCATAAAGATATATATTTTTTCTCTCTTTAAAGCTCCTCGCTCAATAATTCTCCTTCTACATTTTTTTGCCTCCATTTTTTGTTCAACGACGAAATAGAATGAACGTACAATGCTCTCTAGTATGCCAAAAGAGAGAAAAAAATAACAGAGAGCAAGCACACACACACGTAATCAACTCACCTGTGCTTCAGTTATCGACTGTGGCAATCACATCCTATTTGTTTTCTGGCTTTTGGCTCTTTCACTGAATATCTTCGGTGTGCATGTGTGACCCAATGCTCACATGCGTGAACCTTTTTATAACAAAAGTTTTTTTTTTTTAAAAAACCAATAGCATCATCATCATCATCGAGAACGTCCAGTTCATAATATATATTTTTTGGTAATGTGGTGCAGTGCACTGTCCCATGAAAGAAGGGATAATATGTCTTATCACAGATATTTTTTTTTCTCCCAATTCATTATTATTATGATTGTAGTTAGTCAAGATTCAGAATGCGTAAATATTGTAACCAGAGGACGTTATGTAGATGACTTGTTATTATTACTATTATTTTAAAACTTCTCAGACCATCATAATAATATTTTTTTTTGCTACTCACAAATTCAAAGCACATCCACCAGCTTGGAGCATATATGATCATGATGGTGATTATAAAGGAGCATTTTTTTAAAGAAAAAAAAATATTGTTATCGTTTTTTATAATCTGATATAAGGATGACGATGATGATGATGATAATGATTGCGCTCTCTTCTGTGAGAGAACAAACGTTGTGAATTTTTTTTTGGAGTGAAGTAGTAGCTCAGTCCGATTGCATTACTCGAAGCAGTAAATTTATTTGCTCTCGAATTACCTCCGTTCGTTTATACAACATTTTGAAAAAAAATACAAAATAAATGAAGACAGGACACAAGCGCGCACAGCACACACAGTCGGTTGCGTATAGCATTGAAAAAAATAGGAATGAAATATTTATAACATGTTTTACTCTGCTTTATTCTAATTATTCTGTTGTGTGTCTCTGTGCATTTATGTGCTCTGTTTTGTATACTCCTTTTATTCTTGCTTTGAGAGATGGACTGTAGTAGTAGTAGTAGACGATTTTTTTTGATAAAGTGGTCATTACAGGTTGTCTATATGCGAAAATATTTGTGTTTCGTTTGCAACCACCATTAATGAACAAAGAACTGCCATAAAAGTTAGTGTGCAGAGGGAACAACAACGACTGAATTCAGTCCATTCAAAGGAACCATTAAGTATGCAAACACAACGAGAACAACAACAATAATGGTTGCTGGCTCAGCGATAATCGCGAGAAGTCATCGGAGTAATAAATGCGAAGGAAAGAAGCCCATCCCTTTCTTTTTTTGTCTCAAAACAATTGTCATCTTGTTGACGCTCATTGCAATTTGTGGGATGGGAGTATTCACCATCTTGTCTCTTTCTCTCACAAAAATTTTCCCTTAAAAAAACTTCACAGAAAGGAGCACAACCACAGAAAAAATGTTATCCACAATTGATTATGATGAATATGAGAGGCAACCCCCAAGGGTGCTCCTTTTCACCTCTGCTCAAGCGCCATTTTTCTTCGTCTGCGCGACTACTCAGGTAAAACCGTGTAAAAAACGGTAAAAGCAAAAATAACACAACTAAACTAAAATATATTTTTTTCAGGCTCATTACATATTCCTTTTTGAAGCTATGTTGGACTGAATTTTTGCTTTTAAGGAACCAACCAGAAAAAAAATTGTTTAGTGTGGTCATATTAGAGCTATTCTTGTTTTTGACCTGGAGGAGAAAGCGGTACTATTTGAAATCAATATTCATTGACTTCAAACAAGACTAGGCGCAAGTCCTCAAAGACGTCACAACACGAAAAAATAGTGCTTTGGTTCTGAGAAGAAGAAGAAAAAAATTGCAACTTGGCTGTGAACACGGTAGACCGCCATCACTGTCAACTTATCAATTTCTTATGTGAGTCGATGAAGCCAATTTATTCACAACGCCTTTTTTATTGCCACATACCTACTTTTCCTAATCCGTCTTGGTGTATTTTTATTATTTTCGAAGTCGTTCTCCTTTACTTTTTTTTCTCGCCAAGGAATTTTTTATTACGTATTTTTAGCCATCATAATTTATTTTGTGAAGGAGCAATCTGATTTTTTTTACGAAAAAATCATTTTTTGTAATTAACCACAGAAAACACAATTTTGTATTGTTTGACCCAAGAGCAACATAAAATTCAGAATCAAATCAGAGTTGGGAATAAAAAAAAGTGTGTGGTGAAAATTCAAACTGCATAATTTATATAGTTCAGTAAGCGACAAGCGCAATTCACCAGAAAAGAACAATACGATAAAAATGATAGAAAACGAGTTTTTCAGTTGAAACAAGACAGTATAAATATATATATGAGAGCTTTATATCCATTGTCGAAAAATTTTTGTTGGAGCGAGGGAAAGATGAGAAATGATGTGATGCGTGAGTGTGCAATGATGATGGTTTTCAACTCAATATCAAAACTAATTCCTTTTTATTATTTATTCAGTTTAAAGGTGTTCATTGTTTTCATCCACTGCCTGCACACAACTGCCACTTTTATTGGTGCACACACAGAGAGTGCGGACACAAAAAATATAGAGATCTTTGACGATGATGATGATGATGATATGATGTGTTCACGCTGATAATGAAGTTGATACAGATCACAATAAAAAATGGGAGCATTTCTTTTTCGTCTTCGAGGGAAAAAGCGATGATTGTCTTTTACAAGCTCCTCAGCTGCTGTATATTTGCATCATTTTTTCGATAAATAATAATTTCACACCAACACAACCAAGAAAAAAAGTTTTGAAGAAAATAAAAGATTAGTGAACCTTGAGATATCGTTACAGGCGAAAAAAATGGAATCCAATCAGAAAGGAAAATTGTCTTTTAGTACAATGGTCATCATCATCATTGTTGCCTTTGTGAAAAGGATTTTCCATAAAAAAATTGATGCTTCTCTGTTTTCATGTGAGAGGATTATTTGATATGGGATTTCATTTTTGATTGTATCCTTTTTAGGGGGCAAATGATAAGTGGTCATAAAACACA
>JAHZNF010003279.1:0-14181 GCA_027744215.1 Troglopedetes dispersus | reverse complement strand
TTAATGTTCCACCTTCCCCAACATTAGTAGGAGTAGACAGAATTTTAAAAAATAGCAATACTTTTGTCAACACACATATAATCGCTGGGTGAAGTCACAGGTCAGGAATGATGCTTTGTAGGCGTTTCTTCGCAAATATCCATCAATGCTAAATTTATCACCTTCCTCTTCTCTGTACTTAATGTAGGCTGCACCTTCATACGGTTTTAATAAAATTAAAATGCATTGTTTTCACAATAATAAAAATTTATTGGCTGGAAAGGTTCCTTCACGTTCCTTGAATCAAACTGTAATTTGATCTAACGTGTTCAGTGAAAGGCTGGCCGCTTTTCTAATAATAAAACCAATTCGAATATTTTCGGCAAAAAGTGCATTGTTAGTGAAATTAAAAAACAAGATAAGCCTGAATGATTTGAGATGCCAATCTTATTGAATTCACCAGAAATACCTAATAATCTTTCTTTGTTTCGTTACAGCTTCGAAACCATTTGCCACACGGGTGGTGTGCAACGAGAATGAGATGGTGGTGGATGTTTTAAGTTCACCTTCTCACGTGATCACTGAAACTTACCTGCAAGGACTGAAGAATTATCCAGGTATGTATGATGTAACCTCTTTTGTGTAATCTTACATTTTGAAAAGAATTTTACGTGCGTGCTTGTCAGCCTTCTTCCTTTCAATCTTCTTGAATAAAAATAGCAGTGGTGGTGGTGGGGAGTTTCATAGAACTTTGAAATGCTTTTAAGATAACCCTATAATTTCACAATATTATGTGGCATGTTTAACCGGCCGTCCATATGCCCCGTGAACATTTGTTTGCGGGGATGATGGTCATTAAGTGCGTACCCACCACCACTAGTGCGGTCCAAATACACGTATAAAACATCCCATACTTCTGCGATAACCTTCCTGTGAGGATGAGTGCAAAGGGGCAGACGAAACGAACCATTTAATAAAATTGTGTGTGATAAATTAGTTCATACGAAACAGGAAATTAGCAGGTTTTCCGCATAAAAAAACTCTGTTCCCATCTCTTCTTCATGTTCTTTTCTTGGGAGAATAACTTTTTTTTGCAGAGGACGACAAGGCTCAACTCTCAAGTCATAAGTATAAGCAAAATGATTAATTTTCGCAAAAAAATTGCACAGCCCAGCATGTTGTGTCTACAAACAACAAACAGAACAATAGTCAACTCTTATCTTTTGCCTGCACGTTTGCCAACCCATCTCGGAAGTTTCCTTATAGCTGTGTGCACTCCTTTTCCTTTTTAAAATCACGACTTTAAATGTAAAACATCTGTTTACTTTTTTTGTCTGTATCGTCAGTTTTTTTTTTCTTGGGTGGCTAACAAAACCACTTTCTCGCCTTTTTTCCTCTTGAAAAATGTTAGAAAAAGTCCGTTGTGTTTTTCCGTCAGTATACAAAAAATCTGATTAGGATCTGTTTGCCCGGCTTGGGCTCGTCATGGTGGAAATTCTGAATTTTTTTTGTTACATAAAAATTCATTATTCTTAACCTAACGTAATCTTGTCAAGTCTACCACATTTGTAATGCTACTTCCTCTTGAAACTTGATATCGTGCTGCATAGAGAAAAAAAGAGCACCCTCTAAAAAAATCATCCCAGGGTGGGGTAAAAAATTTGTTGAATAGATGAACCAACTTTTGTGTGTTATGCAATGCTACATAACATACCATTGCATTTTTTATGATTGAAATTAAAATGGAATGATTATGGTGCGTGTAAGTATTTGTGTAATAGTATTCGCGCTTATCTGCAAAAGGTTCATTCATTTGCTTTTTTTGCTGTGTTATTCTGATCTTCGTATTAAGAAAAGGAGTGTCTTTCAAATTGGGAATTATTTTCCGTGCAACCCGTTCAGAATGATGAAAATCATAAATAAAAATATCAGTTAGTTCCTTGATTCTTAATTAAGGCTCGACTGCGTAAATATAAACCGCTGCTTCTTCTCCTCCGTTTTGTTCTGTTGCTTTTGTGAGCGAGAGCTTGTTAACCATGTCTTTGCAAGTAATTATTGTTGTGCGTGAGTGTGACTGAGTCACTGTGTGACACTCTTTGCGTAAACATGACCAAAAAATGTATGCTTCCTTGACTCACGTAATAATACCCTTCTGAGACAATTGTACATTTTTTCTATATTTTCAATGTGAAGAGAGACAAAAATTGCTGGCATTTTGGGTTTCCCCTGTCTTCTCCCTTTAATTGGGATGATTACCGGGTTTAATTAAAAATTTCTGTGTCGTCCGTTACACCACAGTACATTCTTAACTGACTTGATAAATCCTTTTGAAAATGACTTCTTTTATTTTTTACAGATCCGTCATGTACACCGAACAACAAGGGTCCTAATAAAGGTCACCACATGCAATTCAGACTGTCACTGAGTAAGTTTTTACCTCGTGTTTTTAGCTCTTTCTTTATGTTAAAATTTTTACGATGCAAAAAGATTCAGTTGCAATAATATTACTTTTTATGTGTATAATTCGTCGTTAGGCTCACTTTTTAAAAGTGACTTTAAATATTTTTTTTTGCAGGCGACTTGACATTTTACCGGTGTGGCACCAATCTCATCATCAACAAAATAACCGTAAGTTAATTATTTGTGAGCAAAAGAA
Organism: Troglopedetes dispersus; assembly: GCA_027744215.1. NCBI lineage: Eukaryota > Metazoa > Arthropoda > Collembola > Entomobryomorpha > Paronellidae > Troglopedetes > Troglopedetes dispersus. The sequence goes on along the minus strand of JAHZNF010003279.1, from coordinate 11,546 downwards.
AGCAGAAAAATTATACCTTGCATTTTGTACACCTTTTGTTCTATTTTGATGCTAATGATAATTCGAAAGAGGATGGTTATGATTAGAATTTAAGTCGTCCGAGGTATTACATAACATATTTTTTGTCGCATTCTCTCGCGTGAGCTACTGCAAGCCACTAGCACCATACCACATAGTAAACAAATAAACAAAAACTCTTTTTTCAAGAAACTAGGTATCTAAGATAATCATGTTGGAAAAGGAGGAAAAATCAGTTACGCAAGACTCACACACAATCTTTAGTTAGTAGTACATCGTTATGATTAGGTGGAGCAAGGAGGATTCTAGCCTGTCATTACAATCATGCCAATGCCAACCATATAGTTTGACTTGAGCAACTCCAATAATACACATTCTCAGAAAATTAGTCCTGTGATGATGAGGAATGATAATGGCCACCGAGGGACTGTAACGTAACCAGTTCAGTGAAGCAAACAGAGCACACATATTGTTGTGTATCATCCCACATATTTCCCCTCTAATTTAGTATACAGACATGCCAGAATGGCATCCGTAGTAATCATATCAAAATAATCCATATGATCCATAATACCAAGATACTTCACAGAAGAGTTCACTGAATAGAAAATACATATTATAATCTTTCTAACATAAAGAAGGTTTTCCAAAACATCTTGGTTTTAGTTTATAGAAACTTAGTACTGCGCCAATATTTTTTTTTCTTACAGACCACACTACGTTTTTTTCAATTCGTAGTGAATTCTTGTATGCGTTATTCATGGTAAAAATTAGAGGAGAAGAACATGATAAATACTTCCGGTTGCTTGATGGTTACTTTTCTACAATATTTTGCTATAACCAACCTGACTTGTTTTTAAGCCAGCGTGGCAATATATAAGTCTAATAATACCTATGTATACAGTAATGAGCAAACATGTATGCAAGTCTATACATATTTTTATTTCTTCGGTGCAACCAAAAACAGCATTGTTATATATATATATGTGATATGGCAGGTAGGAATCATTACTACACATAGTTGACTAGCTTTCATGCGTATCCATTTTGCGGTATAATTTCACTTTACTGTTCACTGATTTCACATGAAAACTCTGTTTCTGTGTTTTTTTTACATTCCGTCTGAGAGCGCCTGAGCTCATCTTCTTGTGAAAGACAAGAAGAAGGTTTTTACGAGTAAGAGTTGATGTGTGTGTACATATAGCTGACATTGGATGTTATGTAAGGTTGCATTTGTTGCAATAAAAATGTAAATTTTTATTTAGGAAGCGAGCAATAAACGAATTATTCCGTTTTTTTGTGCTGTTCTTTAAAAAAATGAGTTACGGGCAGATCAGAAACTCGTGTGGAGTTTTATGATGATTACCTGGGCAGACCAAAAATACATTCTCTTTCTCTCTCTCTCTGATTGATAATGCATATCAATAAACTGTGATGATGATGCTGATGATAATCATAATTTTGTTTTTTTTTCAATTTTTCTCCGCTTTTCTTAGGGTACTCGAACCTATTACAACAGATTGGAAGTTGTTGTGCTTGAGAAGACGAAGGAAGGCTCCGTGAAGAACATCACCTCCGCTTTCGGTCGTGTCACGGATGACGAGAAGTTCTCCTACAACACGAAAACCGTACTGATCAAATGCCAATTTGCTAATCTAACCGCATTCAACCATAATAACAGGATTAGGCGGGATGTGCTACCTGCTGGGTTCCAGGAGGCTGAGTAAGTACAACAATCAATAATATCCTCTAATGTCCTATTATTATCTCTCGTGAGACTATTATTACTAGCGAAAAATTGGCTTCACACTTTAACAAAACCACATGGAGTCGTGAAGTGGATTCTTCTGAGGTTTGTTTTGTGTAAAAAGTTTTAGGAAACTTTTTTTTGTGGATTTTCTTTTATTATTCTTGCGGTATTCATAAATCTATACACACACACATGGTGGATTTTTATTATTATTGATTTGCGTATCGATTCTTTTATAGCGAGTTCCGTTTCACACCGATTTACATAATAATGGTGTATGCAATATCTAATCCACATTTTTTGGTTCAGTCATCTAACATTTCTTATGGTAGACCAATGAATGACGCATGTTTCAGCATTATCATCGTTTTTTTGTTGTTGTACCTACATATATTCACGCAGCAATGATAATCAAGAGCAGAATGTTAATGTTTTAAGATGTATAATTTTTGAATGACGTACCTACTTTAAAAAGTTTTTATTGGGGAAAACGGTTTCCAATCAGATTCTCGTTGAACGTTTGATTGTCAGCTGGTTACTTTGATCTAAAAAAATTATCTAATCCACATTTTTTGGTTCAGTCATCTAACATTTCTTATGGTAGACCAATGAATGACGCATGTTTCAGCATTATCATCGTTTTTTTTTGTTGTAGATACATAAATTCACACAGCAATGGTAATCAAGAGCAGAATGTTAATATTTTTAGATGTATAATTTTTGAATGACGTACCTACTTTAAAAAGTTTTTTATTGGGGAAAACGGTTTCCAATCAGATTCTCGTTGAACGTTTGATTGTCAGCTGGTTACTTTGATCTAAAAAAAAATTCAAAAAGTAGAAAATGGGATTGACAGGCGGGAAAATCGACAAGTCAGCAAAAGACGTATGTCTTTTTATGTTTTTCCACCGATATTATTCTAATAGGATGAGTAATCGACTTTCATTTCATGATTCGTTTTAAATACATGCACAAAACATTTTTTTTGGTGTGTCAAACAGTCTGTACGAATTTTTTTTACTGTTAGCAGCCTACTTGACTCGCAACAAAATAAAGATTGTCTTCCTCCCCGCTTTGTTGTTGTTTACCCACCAGAGCTCGATCACTTCTTATCATAATCACTGCGGAACAAAATGACTGAGCGCAAATAAAAGAGGAATGACAGTTAAGATTCAAGAAATTTTTTTTCCTCCACACAGGAAAACAAAGTGTTGCGTGAAAAAAGCAGGAAGAGTTTGACACTCAAATTAATGGAGTGGAAAGTTTAAAGTGCTCGGGATCTTCTCCACTCTCTTGAGAAAAAATCTCACTCAGGGTAATCATGATTAAACGAAACCATTCAGTCATTCATTTGTTCCGAAGGAGATCCGCAACAATGGGTAAACACAGGGAAGAAGAAGAGTCTCTCCATTTTTACACGAGAGAAACGTGGTGTGAAAATTATTCCGTTTTTTGTTTTGTTTGTTTGATGTGCTTTTTCTTCTCTTTTCATAATATTCATCATCATTAAATGATCATTACGAGTTTGAAAATGTCTACCTTCGAGTGTGTGTGTGTGTTTTTCTTTAAGTAGACATTTATTAATGTTATCGCACCACACAATCGTTTCATCATTATGAAAATGGTCGGTGCGTGGAAGTTATTACAGCATTTTGCCGGTCGATGTGTGTGTGTGTGCTCATGCTCAATATATATTTTATGACATCTTGAAGCATCTTTTTTTTATTTCCTGGCTTAAAACCTGAAAAAAAAAGAAGTAAAGTAGGGAATTCAGTTTTTGCATCAGGTTTCACTGATTAGCCACACACACTCTTTGAAAGTATGTATTCCTCTCGAATTGATAGACAAAATTGTCACATTGGAAGAGAGAGAGAGAGATAAGGACGTACGAAAGGAAAGGAGGACATGTCTCACATTTTCTGGTGGCGCATGTAGTAATTACTTCCCCGAAAGACAAGTTTTTTTGTGTAGTCCATTAACCGCACCACGGTGAACCACCACCGACTATCATCACAGTTGTCATTTATACGGTTTGTCACAAACAATCACCGGACTCAAAAGGAACAATTTAGAGGCTTTTGAACATACCGTACGTCTGATTTTCAAGGGGACACGGTGACGCTGACAATGAAGGAACAAGATAAGGAAATATGCCAAAAAAATAAGTGGGTACAGCTGTGTGAGCACGTTTGGATAAACTGTGAAGATAAAAGAAAATTTCTTGCGAAGAAAGCTCAATATGAAGTCTTCTGAATGCGGAACGTAACCTAACCATTTTCACAGTGTGTTCTTATTAACCATGTCAAAGAAATCAGTAAAGAAAAAATGTTTCATTCTTCTACAAAATTTCTAACCATAAAAATCAGTGAAGGCTTCGGCAGAGTCATCATAACACACATTAGCGATCCATAAAATTATGCTCATCATTCTCGAACCAGAAAACCATCCACGTTTTTCTCTCTCTTTTTATTAAAGTGGTTTATCCCATTTTCCCCATTTCTTATCCATCGGCACAGGTAGGCTGGTTGCTGCGAATGATTTTGAGCGCAGCAAGCGACACAATTTTCTTCTTTCTTCAAATTTCCCGACGATTCTCTACTTCAAACAAAATTATGAAATAAAAAAAATCACCCTTTTTTATTTAGCACACACACGAAACTGAAAAAAATATGGTGTAACAAGGAGAAATGTAATAAACGCACACATCATCATCATCAGAAATAATTTTTTTTATTACCACATCATTGCATGGGATGGGAGGACAATTTTACATGGGATCAGCAGAAATAATAGGACGGAGGTAACGTTAAGGAACGCCGTTCGCGTTCGTCCCATCGCTCCCCGTCAGACACCAACGAACCTGCCACCTACTTTTTTTTTCTTATTCTTTTCAGACTTCTTTTGTTCAGTGTTTTTTTCTGCTTGTCACAAGCCTTATAAAGATATCATCATCGGTGCGGAGGACGTCAAGTGAATTATTCATGTAGTGTAATATAGTGCAGAGCACCAAGGTTAAGTTACAACCTCAGACCCGTTAGAACGTTTTAGGCTCTACCCAACTTTAAGAAGGTGTACGTAGTACGACATGCATTATCAAATAAAAATAATGAGTCTTGGTCGCCGTATAATCATTATAATATACATACATACATTCTTTATTGTTTTTATGACGTTTCGCCGTTGTCGAACACAATTTTTATACATATTAGAGGAGCCACTTTCTTACGTTGCATTTTATTTTTTTTTTATTTTTGTTCAAATTGAGAAAGGTGAGGGCAAGGCAAACAAAAAGCACTTATTACTCTCGAATTATGTTTCACTACAACAGAAACGAAAAGATGAATCATGGATGAAGAAAATACATAATATAGAATTGTACATTGTATTGGTGCACATAAAAGTAATCGTCGTATGTAGGAGTAATAGGCGGTGTTCGACAGGAGGATGGGATGGAATGCATGGCGAAAATTATTATTTTAGTACTTTACATACCCGCACACTTTTTTTTGCATCATACATAGTCGTCACTGTAGTAGAAAAAAAAGTTTACGGTGTCACATGAGATTACACGAAGCAGAAAAATGTATATTTATCTGGCTTATGCGCGATTCCCAGGAAAGGATCACAGGTTAAAACAGAGCAATGCACACACGAGGCAACGTAAAAAAGTTGGTGCACTATGCAATAATATTCTGCTTCCCTTCATGTCCCATTCTCTCTTAGCCAAAAGGGTTGCAACAACAATGAGAACAAAAATGTGCTTGTATGTGCACACACCAGAGTTTAGCTTACCATGACCGGAGGCTTTCCTCTGTTTGCCAAATGATGATGAGGGGAGGATGAAGAGGATGAGTTGATGATATTATTAATATTATAGGACTTCATTAAGTTTGAAAAGTGCACTGCGCGGACACAGTAAAAACTGCAGCAATGGTGTCTCGTTTTTTGTGTGATTACAAACAGTTTTTTATGAGCCTCCTCAGGTGATATATGGACGGCATGATGCTTTCTGAGGTTGCCTACATTTACGGCTGGGGATCATTATTACTATTAAATTGTGCATGTGTTCTCACATATTCCCGCGGAGTATCATCCTCGCATGTCATTTTTATATTCTTTCTTATGGCTTAAATCAGTCAGTCAGAACGACCATGCATGTGGTAATGCGTGACATTGAGAGAGAGACAAAAACGGATGGATGAAGATATATACTCTGGGAATTTTTTTTGTATTTTTATACATTTTTTATGACTTTAAAAAAATTGAAAGACGTAAGTAGACTTTTCCTAATATGCGTGCGCTCCGTATATCGAAGGTAACACACATATTTTTTTATGTTTTTAGTATTATTTGTTATCAGTCAATTTTCATCCTCTTCTCGTCCTCTGTGTGTGTTTTCTTCATTGTTGCAATAATGCAGAACAAAAAGCTGCTTTCTGTTAGAGTCAGAGTTGCGTATTACACAGAAAATATAAAGAAAATATATAGTTGGCTCAAATCAAGACATAAAAATGTACACATTGTGAATGTGTGTGTGAGCTGCATTTATAGGTTATTATTGAGACCATTTTTCACTCATTTCTGTTTTCTCGTGCGTTCGTGTTGTGGGTAAAAATCTCACATAATCTAGCCAAGTCAGCGGCCCTGGTTCACATAGGTAATACAGTTTTTCTTCCGAGCGAAGAAGTCAGTCATCATCGTTTTTTTTTTCTTTGTCGTCTTTTAAACTGTAAAAAAATATATGGCACAGAAATATAATTCCAAATGATAATGACACCATCATCGTGCTCTCTCAGAGTGAAACACTCAGTCACTCAGTCATTTCCCAATAATCATCTTTTTTTTGCCCACCATGCATTCCGTAATACTTACTACTGGCCCAGAGACGACAAAAAGCTGAGATCGTCGTGGTTCAGAGTTAATGACATTATTAGTCATCACGTTTGCTCAAATGCGTATACCATCGTTTTAGAGTATAATGGTCATATCAGTTTTCCGTCTCGGTCTGAATACGTGCTCCGGTAGTGTGCACACATTGTACACAGAAGTTTTCATACTTTATTGTAAGAAAATGAGAGATGAACAGATAATCGGAAAATGTAAATTTCTCTTCAAAAAAGGAAAATGTAATGGATGTGGCGTGTTTCATGATTTTCTTGAGTTACGAAATCCCTCCTAAGACATAATCTTTTTGAAGGGGATAAAATGTTTGAATCGGCATTGTTACATAAAATGCCGATCCTTGATAAGGACTTTATATAATAATGACTGAATTCATTCCTTTTGTAGGATTGTACGAGTAGACGGGACGGTGGAGAAGGAAGCACCAATTCCAATGTTAACAATGCGCGTGCGGCAGGATGGGCGAGTCATAGGTCAAGAGCTGCTAGTATCCCCGGGCACCCCGTCTTGTGATGGAAGTGGAGATTGAAGACCAAGCGAGTCGGGAAATTTATGGGATTCTCATGTCTCAAATGGATGTCACTGACTCAGGACAACATGAGATCATTATGCTCAACGGGTGAGTTAATACAAAACAAAAATGGGTAATTGTTGCGTAAACGGCTATTTACATGAGCTAACAAGGGAAAAGGGCAATGAAAAGTCGAGTAAGTGGAAAGAGTAAAGAGAGATAAAATTGTTTGTGATGGCTATTTGTATTGTGCTTTACGCACATCAACATTCAAGCTAAGTAAAGACACGCATTGTATAGTGTTCAGGCTTCGAGACGAGGAGACATATAATGTACCCACCTATACATGTATACCATTATCCGAGTGGAGCATGTTGCATGTTTCTTTGCGGGCTATGTAGCCATATTGCAAGGGAATTATTATTGAGAGGCTTTTATAAAAGAAATAATATTTAATGAATGGGAATGAATGGGGGACAGAATAATAAATAAAAGCTTTTTGAGAGAAGAAAAAATTGCATAATCTGAGTGTTATGAATGTGCCCATTTTGAAGAAAAGTAGCAGCAACTAAAGTGTGGCGATAATGATGATATATGAGCTGTGATAAATGAGCCAATTTCAAGATGGCTAGCTTTCGAATTTCAAAAGGATTGAATTGTATACTTACATGGATTACGCTCTACGCATGCATTAGTAAATGCCAGGATTACGCTTTTTTATTGCACAACTTTAATACGGAAGCTTTTCTTTTCAAATGTCAACCAACTTCCGTTTTTCCTCGACAGACGAGTAATTAAGGGCTATTCTTTATAATCAGATTTTTGCACTCGTGCTCCTTTTCTAGGATGGAGTGGGCACAAAAAAAATGGACTAAAATCCTGTCGAGTGCCTTTTTCTCGATTGTGCACTTTTTTGTGAAGTAATGAATGGTCGTAATTTTGATTTATCCTGCGTTACATGGAGTCGTGTGAACCGGTAAGCTGAAAACTATAAGATCTCCTCAAAACAAGAATTTACCAACTATAATAATAATTCATTTCTTTCATGCATTCCATTATGACGCTCTGCTTGTTCCTCAAATCAGAAAAATAATGAGAAAGGCAGAATGATGGTCATTGTTCATAAATGAGAGAGGCATATTTACAACTTCCCTTAATTTATGCATTGTTTCTTTATTACAAAATATTTTCCAGACTGACTGTAGCAACGGGCAGAGAGGTTACGGACGGCGGAGAAGACGTGACGTGTCTCAGGAGCAAGGTGGTATCTACAAGGTGGAGATGTCTACACGACTGTACATTCAGAATCCGGAGTTTGATGCGGACAACGACATGAGCCCCTTCATTTTGCGTGCCAGTCGGAAATCACACTCATACAACTCCTACGAGCACACTGACAACATCGGGCCCTCATTTTCACGCAAGGCTCGTGGTGAGTCTGGCGTAAATCAAGTGGACTTTTTAGCATCCAACAAAGCCCTCTCCTCATCAACGACCTCGCCATCCCATGCAGTTCTCCTCTTCCTCAGCTTGGCCACCACGAGCATCCTCGTGTCGACCCTGGTTTTAGTCAGATCGTAAAAAATATACATGAATGGAGAAAAAGTAAAAAAAAATGTATTTTTTCTCGTAAAGAATGCGTAATAATGCGAACAAGGTGAAGAAGGCCATTAGGGAAATGTACTGCAAATTTATTATTATTATTACTTACCACACCACACCACTACTAAAACGACTAAAAACCTTCTGCGTTATCAATATTAATCATAGATGCGTAAGACGAAACCGAGGAGGGAACACACTTGAGGGGTGGTTTTTGCTGGTGGTGGTGTCTTCATAATTTTTTATGGATATTTTTTAGTCAAAAACTCCATCCCGTCGACGTACTGAATTTTCAATTACAATTACAAAACAAAAAAATGGGAATGGAGGAAGGAAGATGAAGAAAACGAATATTTAGCTTATTTGCCTGCGTCCATACAATTATATACTCAGCTAGCATATTATGGAAAAGTGTACACTTGTATGTTTTTTTAATGAAGGATTTATCATCATCATCAGAAACACACAACAGCTTAGGAAGCAGTATTATCTCTTTTTTGGATGAGGGACTCCTGAATCAAAAAGAAGGTTGAATGAGCAAGATATATATTTTTTAAAGAACCACTCCATAAACATTAAAGCATCCATTCGAAAAAAAATTGATGATGATAAAGAGAGAAAAAATGAAGGCTTCTTCTTCCTTGAATGCAAATGCAAAAATGCTGAAGCTTAAATTTTGTAAGAAAAATAGGAAGATGAAGAAAAAAACGCACGCACAACTGCATCATCATAATAATATGTATGATGGGTTTTTTTTTCGTCTTCGTTTTTGTATGGTAAATCAAGTTGTCTTGTTAAGCCCATGTTATGTCTTTTTTTTACAATATTGTATTGTTGTTTGATGAGGAAATGTGAAGATGATGAAAAAAAGTGGGGAGGCCTTAACAAAACTTACCAAAATGCTAACTAGTCTTTTAACCACTGCTACTTAAGTGTAACTTGAAGCGCAAAAATATAAGTGTTGTTGTTATTTTGTGTGAGAGTGTGTGTTTTATTGTGTGCATTTTTACAACTTACTTAAATCACCTGTACTTAAAAGGAACTACTCACAGAAATCGTAGTAATGTAACAAATTATTTACTAATCCTTTTCCCTAACTCATTCACTAATTTTATAGAGATGGTAATTTTTTTTAAAAATGTAAATAATACAAAGGACTTTTGAAGCCAATTTTTTGAGTCAACATCCGTCAAAAGAATTTTGTTACAGGGCAAGCAAGAAGAAATAAATTCATTTCATTGTTGAGAAATTGTCGGTTGATGATGATGATACAGACTCCTTTTTTGTTACTTTTTTTGTATTCTTGTGTATTAATTTGATTATTGTTTACATACATTAAAAACTATATCACTATACCGTGCTGCAATTCGTGGAGGGAAAATGCCGAGACTTCTTATGCGAACTGATTATCAATATTATTATGTACATGCATATCATACAAAACTATACAATTACATATGCTGCTACTTTAGAACATTAAATATCTTATATGAGTAAGGTATGTTTGACTAATTGCCTAGTTAATTAACTCTTTATAAAATGTAGGAAACTAAGGATTAGCTCTAACCCGTTCCGTTCATTCATCATTAACAAATGTAGACACTAATTTATTTGTAGAGATCAACAAAATTAACAAGAATGAAACGTCGGAAGGCGTGCGATAATTTTACAACTTACCTACTAACTAAACGGAATACTGACTACGTATATTACAATATGATTGGAGGTTAATTAATGGATGTACATATACCAAATATGAAATAGAATACTGTGTAATAATTCTCTGGTTAATATTTTTATACAAAAAGTGTGTTATACAGGACGTTCATGTAAGTATAATCTGTTTAATAAAAATGCTAATACACAACAGCTCTAACGTTACCGTTAAAATATTGTCGACTTAACATTGCTGTAGGAATTTGCTACTGCACTAAAAGACTTAACCAACCTAATTTATGGTCTGCATTGCTTAATCCATCATAAAGTTGACCCAATCTCATATGTTACGTTCACAAGAATTGCACATTGAACTTATAAGAAGTGCACTATAAATGTTGCCCTGTGTCATATGAACTGTTTATTTTGACTCAATTCATGGAGGATTATTTTGCCCGGACTTAAGTAGTTTTAATGTGCCGTTACAACTTCATATCATTATCTTGGGCATTAATATATAATACCTACTTCATCTCATAAAAAACGCACTTCATAATATTTTCTATCTTCTCATCATCTTGCTTGCATAATCAGAGGCAACCTCCATTGCAAAATTTGTAGTTGCGATATTTTCTTGAGACTTGAAGCTTCCTCTTTTGCTTCTGTTATGTATATGTATTGAAAGCAAGATAGCAGTCGTTTTTAAACGCATTTCACGAAATATGTACGTCCTGAAGATGGGAGCCACACTCATATAATATTTTTTTTTCAGTCCATGGTATGATAATCTTGAGTTAATTCTACAACTTCTCCATTTTGATAATTGTATATGGTACGGTGACTGAGTTCATTAAAAAAGAAATTTCTGATGCGTTACAGGGTTACATTGTTGTTGACTGTTGTGGCATTGTTATGCAAGTTTGCCAAACATGCAAATGTGAGGTTCACATGTTGACTGTGCTATTCATTTTAGCTACTCATCTTGTTCTTTGGTATTTACCCAAGTTCCATGAAATTCCTTTCATAGTGCCAAACCAGGAACAAAATGTGCAAGCTCATTATCCGTCTAGAGTAGAATCCTAAAGTCAGAGAAAAACAAAAGGAGGT
>JAHZNF010003278.1:0-10081 GCA_027744215.1 Troglopedetes dispersus | reverse complement strand
TCTGTGTTCGTGCATCTTCATGCAAGGGTTTCATGCTGTTCAAGGTATGAGATTTATCTCAAAAGTCAATGTTACGTTAAGATAAGCATGTAGACCAGTTGTAAGATTGTATCTATGTGTCAAGTACCGAATATCAATGCTCAAGGTAATGTGTTTCACAGTTTCTAAGCACGTCAGAGTATTGAATGATGCATCACATAGTGCACACTTTGAATATTAAAGATGATTTTAAGTTGCTTTGAAGGTGGTTATCTGGAAGTCTTGTGCGTATGTGGACTTTCTTATCTACTTATGAACCTACCGATGCAAGGACATCTGGAAGAAAGACGTCTTTGCTGATGCGGATCTAAAATAAACGTTGCTTTACCGTTTTTGCCGTCATTCTCAGTGCTTATCAACATCAGCTTGACACGCGAGAGTGACGCACTGCTAGATCTCCTTTTTATATTATTTTCGGAATGGGGGAATGGTCAGTGACGTCGTCGAACTTAACAAGTTCGTCCAATATAAATCCCTATTACCCAAAAATGAATATTGCAAGTTCGTCCAATGTTTGAAACACAATTTTTTTCAAAAAATGAGGCACTGGAAAAATGAACAAGGCGTGCATTATTTTTGTGTCAATATCTGTCTCCAAAAGTAAACTGAGTCATTATGACAAGACGAAGAAAGGGAACAACTATTCTTGTAGCCGGAACCCTTGCATGAAGATGCACGAACACAGATAGCCTATCTGAGATAGGTCTTCTTAATGAAATTAAATTCATTATCTTTAGTAATGAAAGGGAAACAAGTTTTGATGTTAATTAAATAATGAAAAAATAGGAAAAGACTGGAAAAAGTTTTGCTTGCAGCTCCTTTCGCAAAAAAAATTCCATTACCATCTCCATCCCCACTTATCTCTGCTCATCTTCATATTCTCTTTCCTGCAATATGATACCGTTAAAGAGGAAGAAGATAAGCTTGGTATTATTTTTGGATACACTTATACGTAATTACGTTGCGAAGCAGAAAAGCATCTCTTCTGGTATCGCGCGTTGTCACACATAATGTTGTTGTGTAGAGTGTGTCTTATTGTTTTCTGCTCAACTTTACTTATTGCATTATTATTGCTGCGTCGTTTCTCCTTATTATCAATTTTCGGGATCGTCTACGCGTCTCCTTGAAAAAAAAGGGAAAGTGGAGCAGGATAAAGCAAGCCACTCCTTACCTTCTTTTTCTCACTCTTGCTTTTCCTCGTTTTTCGCGTGCTTGGTATTTTGGCATTCAGCTGGTGACTTAGGAACCTCATTCATTGGAAGGAGGATCGCTGACTTTACCCATTTTCTTTTGCGATCTTATCTTCTTAGTTCTTATCTAAAGATACATGTAGGTAAAATAGAGATGATGATGAGAATGCACCAAAAATGTGTTTTCTGGGTAAACTGAAAGTGGAAAATATGAAGGTGACGACAATTTGCACACAAGAAAATGATAAATAAAGAAAACGAAATCCAGTAGGCTGCCTCCTTCATACTCTTTGCTTTCAGAATGGTGCATTTCTCACAATAAATAATAGTTACTAGATAATAAGTAGACCATGCTTCCATTATTTGTTAGCAGCATTAAAGTGGAGCTTTTTCCTCTTTCTTTCGAATCTTTTCTTTTTGCACACACACATTTTACCATTTTTCTCATCAAGTCAGATACGAAAAGAAGAAAGGGAACAAATATATGTATGATCTATGGACACACATCTCCTTGCATCGTCCTTGTGTGTATCGAACACAGATTATTCCCAGTGGACTAACCTCTGCTCGAGAAAGAAGAAGAAAAAAAATTTTCACTATCTGTGAAAAGAGAGAAGATGGTAATAGAATTGAGAGAAAGCTCATATTAGTGGAAAATGACTTTGCTCCAGCAAGACAGGTCTCTGATGATAACCCGCACACACACAATGCATCCTAAACAAGTGAGAGAGAAAGAATTGAAACATGATCCATTCTTCCCAGAAAATCCATAATATCTTCTCGAAGAAAAGGGGAAACGGTAAAGTAAGGAAATCCATAATAATAAAATAATAGTCTGAAGATGAGTTACTTGATGTGTTCACGGTGCATCCATGCATGGCTTTCATGATGACTATGACGATCAATGATGAGACCACCAGGCACAATTTTTTTTCCTTGCTCCACAAAAAAAAACACACCAGAGAAGGGGCAACATGAAATTAGATACAAAAAAGAAGGAAAAAAGGGAGCAATAAAGAAGATGGATATCTTACTTATGAAAGTTATCAGAAGACATAAAAATAGAAGAGTGGATGTGAGCTCCGTAGTACTTTTATTGATGGAAGGAAAAAAAGTGATGATGATTATCTTGGCGAAAGCGAAGAAATGAAAGGAAATATGTCCTCATCACAATAAAAAAAGAAATACTCAGCACCAACCTCCACAAAAATTAAGTATAGAACGACGGCAAAAAGGAAATAATGCAACAAGAATTTATTTGATTATCTTGTCTGTGTTGTCCTAAAGTCTCAAGTGGAGCAGCGGCGGTGTATGCATTCCTAGAAAAAAAGGAAGGAAATAAATACGGAGCAATTTGTTTTACTTGGATGATTATGATTATTATTATGACTGGAGGAGTCTCGAATAATGTAATTTTTTACGCGGGAGTGGCATCCACTACTTTTTTGGGGGAAATGAAAGGTATACCACCGATAAGCCACATATAATATGAATGCAGAGCTTGATTACTCTATTTCCAATTGATGATCATGATCGTCCTCGTCTTGATGATGGCTTTGATGAGACGATGCCCAGAATTCCGGTGTTTCCTGCGCTTCCTTAAAAAAAAAAGAATTAATTTCGGTGAGGCTAGCGAGATATCTTTCCGGTTTCCTGTGAGTGCGCCGATGAAAATGATGAAAGATGGGGAATGAAGATGTAGTTTTGCGTGCATTTCTTTCATATTAAAGAGGATACCTTTCTGAAGGAAACTCAATGCTAGAAAGAAGACAGGAAATGGAGCTGGTTATCTCGAGAAGGAAGATTTTCCAAGAAAAAATGATAAAAGAAGGGAAGAGAAATTAGGTTACAGTTTCGACCCGCAAATACTCAGTTACTCGAAAGTAAAATGGGTAATGCAAAAAATTGAAATTAAGTTTGCATGCAAAAATGCTTGCAAGATGTTTGTTCTTTGGGTCATACTGAAATGTTTAGCAAATTGAAATTGTCAATATATTTTCCTAAATCAGTCGCAGCATTCCAAACACGAACTAACATGTGGAATTTAAAGCTTGCCACCGTCTGAAATAATTATGCAATCCCAAACGTCAATTTTATTATCAGTGACTTAGTTCAAAATGAAAAATAATTGTGCAAAAGAGAAACTTTTTGGTCTCCCCAAAAATATTTTTGGCAGAATTAAATTTTTGTTGTTTCACGTTGCCCTGCTTAACTTGATAACATTCAACATTACCTTTTGATTATAAAGTTAGACAGACTGATTCACGTGGTTATCTTTGACAGGAGGTACAAAAAACTTGTTCTATTTACTTTTTTCTCCACTATTGATCGCTCTCTTCAAGTTGAGATGATGATGAAGAGGAAAAGAAACAAAAAAGTCTGGAATGAAACAAGGAAAACATTGGACAGTGATGGGTCAATTGGAGTTATTTTTTTCCTCTCTATTTTCGCTCTCGATAAGGTAATGAATTGTGTGCAAAAAAAGTGGCAAACAAAAGGAAACAATTCTCACAAGTCAAGAAGTCAAATAACTTACCCCAACTTTTTTTTGAACCAAGAGTAAACCCAAGTGTAAAAGGAAACAAAAAAGTATCTAAAAAATAAGAAACTATCAAACCAACAATTTCCTCAATTTCACCAGAAACAAGAAAAGTAACCAAAAAATTTAAACATGAGAAGTACCCAAAACCTCTTTTGTTTTATCCACGAGGTGAAAAATATAAAACCCGGGACAATCAAAGACCACCCAACTGGTTTATATTTTTTTCCTCCTTTGGAGTTGGTCTACTGTACTCTCCACTGCATCAGTTTTTTTAACGTAGATCATCATCATGATTTTTCTCTTCTAATTTTCTCTAGCTTATCTTTGATAAACACACACAAGAAGACAAGGATAAAAAAAGTAGGAGCAGAGTAGAGCTTCCTACTATTTTCTTGCAAATTAGAAGTTAAGTAAGAAGCCGCTCTGCTCGCACTCAACTCTTTACTATTTTTTTATATGAGTTCATGCGAGTATCTTTATTTTTCCTCCGCTCAAAGTACTTACTCCCAGAGTTTAGGGAGTTGCTACATAGATATTACATATTTTTAGCGAGGCCGAGAAACAAGAAAAACGAAAGCAGTATTTTTTTCGTTAATGCCTCCAAAAAATTTTTCTTCTCAATTTTCGTCTCGGGCTCTTTTTCCTCATTTACGGGTTTTCGCGGGAAGGGCTTTCAGTGACGGTGAAAGGGAAACCCTTTAAATACCCGATCTCCTGAAATAAAATGAAGGGGAAAGTGGATAAGGCAGAAAAAGCTATCTATAAATTGAAGTGTGTTCCCAGGCAAGAATTTTTTTAGGTTGGGGGCTTCCTATATATTTTTGGTTCTTTCTTTTTCGTAATAGTCATAAGCGTACATTTTTTACTGTGATGTTTCGTATTACTTGCGGGAGGATGAATAAGCATATTAATGGAGGTAACAGGGAACGTGTATTCCTACAAAAAAAGTATGTTCTACTTTTACCAGCGACAAGGCTTCATAAAGTGCTTGATTGGGGCGCCGCTCATCACTTGTCTCGTCAGCTATTCCTCAACGAAAATCAGGTGAGGAATGGGTGGTCTCGGAAATAGCATAAAAATAACGAAATTGTTTTCGGGTGAACTTCAATAATGAAACCAACAGAATGGTCTTAGAATATTTAATTTTTATGGATTTTTGTCCTCTGGATGTAATTGTGACCAAAGACAGTTCTGCTAACTCTCCAAATTCCGAAATCTACTCCAACAACGCCAGAAATCGGTAGAAACAAAAGTGCTGTGCATAATTATGTAACACACACATGTAATAAAAACTAAACAGTTTGCAACACAAGACAATGAATAAAGCATTAAGTATTTTAACGCCGCACAGATGTTTCTCTGGTAATTTTGGGTATCAATTAACCTAGGTATTTCATAAGGAAAGTGTTGTAATTTTCGTACGTTGCCGCGAAACTGTATAAGAAATTATAAGCATGTAGTCCGTACAATGAAACACAAAAAGGATCAAATTGTAACCAGAAAATATGTAGTAGAAAACAAGCAAAAAGGAATGAGAAGGCTGGTTTTTTTTAGAAATATTCTAACAATGGTCTAGGTTCTACTGAAAAAGAAGGAATAAGGTTATCTTTCTTACAACAAAAGAAACCAAAAACCAACCTCGAAATGTTTCTCAAGAATTTCTACCAATGAACTACCCACAAAAAATATCAAGGGCACTGGGCACAAACATGTTTTTGTTCCACATTGAGTCCAACAATTTTCAAAAACATTCCCAAAGAATTTCTTGTAGAAAGAAAAGAAGAAGAGAAAAAAACAAGTGAGGTTGTGTTTGTGCTAAATGGTAATGGTGATGAGTCCATTGATATCTGTCCTTTCTCCACATGTCCTCACTTTTCTCGGATCTTCTCGAATCCCATGACTTGGCTCTGTCTACACTACTAAATACGGGTAAGAGAAAATAAATGATAATGGTGGTCACATCCGCATCATTACGGAAGTTACGCAAGCCGCATGAGCTTCCTCATCAATTGTGCAGATACGTGTGGTCAGTATGAGAAGCTTCCGAGGAACGCTGGCCCAGAATTACAAAATCCTTCGTGACTCAACTGACGCACTTCCGGTCTCCCCATTATTCCTCCATTTCTCCGTATCTTTCTTGGATGCATCTCTGATTCTTCATTCATTCAACATCTTTATTTTCAAACAAATACAAAAACGAATCCTCCTCCCCTTTTTTTCTTATCAGATGATAGATTATTCCTAGGTTTACAGATAAGAAAAATGGAAGAGAAAAAAATAACCACAAAATGATTTCATTTCAAGTTGCATCTTGTCTCCTTTCCCAAGACAAAAAAAAGGAGTTTTGTGGTGAGTCATGATGAAGATGAAAAACTCCAGATAAGCATTTTTCTTCCTTTTTTTCGACAGACTTGATTAATTCCTCCTCGAGGAGAAGATTTTTTTTACGAGACACTCGGAAAGAAAAAAAATCTTTTTGTACATGCAACTTAGGCATCACTTAGTTTTTTTCCGTTTTCTTCGTGGTTTCAAAGTTGGAAAAAGTACCACGAAAAAAAAATTGAATTTCAAATGCTCCAGGAAGTTTAAGAGAAAAGGAAAAAAAGAAGAGAGCTGCAATGCACTCAGAATATAGATAATATATGGTTTTTCGTATCTTTGATTTTTTTTTCTTGTGGAGAAGCGTGTGTAGCATGTTTGAAAGAAGTTAAATGGATGAACGTGTGTGTGGTACTCGTATACATTCCTTGGAAAAGGATTATCTTCTAGTTCTTCTTGTTCGGGAAGCGAAGACAAAAAAATATAACCTGAGAGAAGATTATTACGTCATCGGAATTGGATGTGATGGGGTTTCTTTCAAAACTTTTTCCTCTTCTCTCCCGCTTAAAGAATAGACATTGTGCAAACCAGAATCAGTATTAATAAGAGAAAGTGTGCGTGAAGGCATGAACTATGGGAGGTTACATGGTTGAATTTCTAGCTTTAAACACACTGCACACTGCTGCAAAGGCTTACGCGGATATTTTAACTAATACACAACTGGAGCTGGCATGAAGGTGATGAAAGCAACCGACGTTGGAGTTGAACACATGGAATATATCGGAACTATTCCAGGGTGACACTGGGAAATTTGCCTAAAACATATTTTTTTGGGGAAATGCTACGCGGCTGATTAAATTAATCAGTGCACTATTAAAGCGAATTAAGCTGCCATTACAGAAAATCTCGTGATTTTTGACCAACCACTTAATTCACCATAAAAAATATTTAGCAATAATGCCCACATCCAATATTATGAGTTTTGCTTATATGCCCATAAATAAATTATGGTTCAAATAGTTGTGGCTTATCAAAACAAATCGGAAATATTCTTGACTACAAACAAATCCTGACGAAATAGCAGAGAAACGAAAAATATCTTGTTGAAAGTATTTTAGAAAAAGTAATTTTCATGAGAGTATGTGTATCCCTGACCCAACCCCGAATACTATATAGTTTCATAGTTTTTTTTGGAGGAGATTCCTTTCTGAAACAGTTTTTTTTTCCTTTTAGTCATTCTTGACTTTTTCTAGTTGCGTAACCTAAAACCTTCAAGAAACCGGGAAGGAAGGAGGACATGATTCAATTACAAAATGGGTACATCGACTAGAGAAAAAAGAGAAAATAAATACGAGCAAAAAAAAATGGATTCATGTGTACGTATTTCTTGGTTAAACTTCAAAGGAACCAGGCCCATTCATTTCCTTATCTGATTTCAGGAAAAAGTCGTATCTCATTCCTTAACTACGGTTTCCCGTGTAATTTGATATTGTAATTGGATTTATTTGGTTCTGTAAATGGAAGCCAATACCTTATCATCTTTCTAAAAAAAATTTTTTTGTCCACCCAACCATTCTTCTACAATGTAGAACATTGCTTATCTAAATTTCTTCGTAATACTTTTTTTCTTTGGGATTTCTTGCTCCCAATCTTTTTCGGGCATAACGAATTCCTATTTTGAGCAAGGAAAATGTGAATTTACGTCTTTACAAGGAAAATGCATCAGTGCATCAGCAATAAAAATCAATTGAGCAGGACGCCTAGTTACAAATGACTACTAGACCAGTGAGCTTTATATATTATTTTGGTCCCAGGAAAAAATGTAAATTATTACAGTCCAAAAAAAGTAACATTGAGACGAATGGTTTCTGCTGAAAAAAAGTATATTTAGTGAAAAGTGTCCTTTATCCTGCTCCACATACACTTATCCTAGTGGCTTAAATGTGTCTCACCGCTGTGAAATAAAATCAATGGACACATTGAAGGAGGGCAAATTAGGGTAATTTTGTCTCACTCACGCAACCACAAATTGTAACAAATTCCTCTGATCCGGTCACCAGAGACTTTCTCACTTGAAACACACACACACGAAAATATATCGTGGCCACTTTCACTCTCAATCTTGGAGGCTTATCCTTTGCTGAAAAATAAGAATTGGTACTTGGTAGAGTGTGGACAAAAAATCTAGAGTCAATAACATTTACCACAAATACGTACCTACATAATATCTTTATATAAGCTACTACATAGAACTATACATGTGCTTATCAACATATATTCTTCTAACATGTTTCCAGAAATGGAGCTTGTGTAGACGTTGTCATCACCATCAACCTTCTCCAAGCTCGATAGCCTCCGTCGTCTACTTCATCTTTTGTTCCACAAAAAAACTCTTATTTTTGGCACACACACATTGGACCACTGACCACATTCACGTAAAAACAACAGCAGTGAAGAGTGGCTTTAGCCCAATGAAAGAGCAAAAAAAGTGGCTACAATATTTTTTACTGCAGTCAATGTGGTCAATGTACCACCACTAGACGGACAAGACAAGATGTAATACATATTTTTTTGTGCCGAGCACAATTCCGTGGTCATCCATGATATTTCTTATATGACTTATCAAAGCTACTTTTCACCATTGTATATTCTTTCGTTATGCCACTTTTTCTCTATTATTATTGTTTCCTAAAATACTACTGCTCCATATCCACAAACGCACGTATCATTGGTGGCCATCACAGTGCATTTTTTGGAGGATTAGTAGAACTCACCAGAGACCCATGTTCATCACCGTAAAATACATACAAAGTTGGATGCTTATCCACTAAGCCTAAAATATATATAATATGAGACATGACATTTTACTGAACACTTCTTTTTGTGGATGGAACGTGATGATGACCACACCAGCGGCGCTTTTCGTTCAAGTCTTCTATTTTTGTGTGTGTGTTGATTGCATGCATGGTGACCACACAGAGACGCATCCACGTTTTTTTCTGATAGTCTCTCATTATCTTTTGTGGACCGCTCGAGATCACATACACGAGAGTAACACATAAACGGAAGCCGAGACATATTTATGTGCGGACCATTATCATTATATCTTTTTATATAATAATGTGATCCAGATTGAAACTAATATTGTTACAGTGGATCATTCAATAAAAAGAGCGAACAAAAGTCGGCTAACGACTTCCTCTTGCTTTCCGTTAGTTTTTTTTGCCCAAAAGGGTTAACGTAGAGATGAAGAAGGGACACATAATATGAATTGACCTATATTATGTCCCCGCCGTTGAAAATTAGGGAGTCGGTATATGTGTGTAGCGTGTGACCCAAAAAATAAGAGTTGCAATGTCTTATCTTTTCTTATTTTTTGGAACTTCCTTAATATAATTCTACCTCTGAGGTATTTTGCTCCGACGGAAATGACCTCGAGTAATAAACAATATGGGAGTGATCAACTTGTTTTTATTCTTGAACAAATCCACCCTTTTCATCTAAGATGGTAATAAGAACCATTAAGGAATGCTTGAGAGGAAAAGTCGAGAGCAATTCCTGGAAGGAATAATGACCACACGACGATGATAATGAACGTATTGTGATTCAATTCCATTAGGGATCTCTGCTTTGAGGATTCAAAGTGGACCTGAAATTAATACAGGAATTCATGACTTCATTCTTATCATTTTTTTCGAGGAAGACAATTTACCTTACTTGATTTTCCTTTCGTTTATGGACAATATGGAAAATCTCTCCAGAAAATGAAAAGATAATTTTGTTATACTTTACGTGTCACTTTGTTTATCAGGTGAAGTTATCAAGAGATTAAAGCATAGTAATATTTTTTAAGTGAAAACCTGACAAAATAGAAAAAACGGTGTCATTCGTCTTTTGATATATTTCAGGAAGAAGACCTTGCTAATCAATTTTTGTTATCAGCGCTGCTCCACACACACATGTTTCCCAGAGTTGATGACTTGAAAAGTAG
>JAHZNF010003277.1:0-17499 GCA_027744215.1 Troglopedetes dispersus | reverse complement strand
CAAACCCAGACCATATAGTCATCGAACAAAAGTTTGTTCGATGCTAAATAATGTATGGTCTCCTAACATACAAAAAGATATTCAGTGACCTGCATAAAATTTAAGGAGACGAATATAAGAAAGAATGCGATATAAAGTCCCCAAAAATGTGAGTATGGTAATGCATGAAAATGGTTGCATTTTATTCTTCCACATGTGCTCCGCCGTCCATCCGTGCATGTCTGTTGTTATTATTACTTATTACTTCCAGACCAGAGAGCTCCAAAATGTAAAAATGAAATATGATCATACAGAAAAGCATTTTCGTATTCCCGTCGAAGGCAGGGTACCTGCTTTCACCAGTATTTTATATTTTCTAAAGCCTAATATAATTTTAAGGAAACTCTAGAATGCTGATACGTAATGATTCAATAATAGTGGGAGCTTGTGAAACAGACGAGGTGGAACCGCTTTTCTTCCTTCTTACACGAAAAGTATCCCAAATTCCAAAAGAATGTTGGAAATTTGTGTGCTCGCCTCCTTGTTGTTCTAAAGTTCAGCATCGTTTTTGAAAAGTGGGAAACAAGCGGAAAAGAACAAAAATGCAAGGGATGAGATTCGCTGTTTTTAAAATAGTATTATTACTACTATTATTATTATTGTGGAAGAACTTAAAGAAAATTCTCATCGTCATCACCAAAAGAGAGAATGGGAGCGAGCATTACATAAAACTCAAGTGCTCCATATATTGCGCATTCCAAAGAAAGTTCCTTTGTGAGGCAACACTGTGCAGTAGGAAACATGGAAAGGCAAAAATGGGGAAGCGATAAGAGAAAAGAACAAAGGGGTTACACCACGCTACCAACGACGACTTCTACAATTTTGACTTAAAGTGTGTTCAAAGTTTTACTGGGACAGTAGTATATATGAATGCATATATTTTTTATTATAGTGAAGCTTCGCAACCCTGGTTAATACCTGCCATACAAATATCAATTCAAATAATGTACGCAGAGGGCATAAGTAAAGAGTATAGAAGTGAAGGAACTAAAGAATATAAGAAAGATTCCGTTCCAACTGAATATGCCTTGTTAAGCATCATGTGTAATGGAGATATGTGACCAAGTATCCGACGAGAGAAGATCGAGTAAATGAGAAAGAGAGAGGCCAACGAGTCTCGAAACACGAGCTTTGTATCTTCTATTAGTCGTTTAGTTTATTGAACGCAAGCACATGTATATAACAATTTTTCTTGGTTATTATTTGAAAACGTTATTACATGATCAACCATGTTTTAGTGGAAGCAGCAGTTCTTGTATAGCATTGGGATATGACCACTGAGCTGGAACCATGTAGTAGTTACTGCTACAGTTTTGCAATTGTTCTTATAGAATGTAACTTGATATTAAAAATACACACAAGAACTCCGTCTCCACAGGTCTTACATGATGTACCTAATTTCCTTGCTCAAACGAAAATAAAAATAATGTATACCTATATATGTAGCGATAATCAATGCTAAGATTAACATTGTATTATTTTTTACCCATGCGAATGTTCTGTTATTTTCTGCTTTGTTAATATTTTGGAAAACAAGAAGAAATATGCGTACCCCTAAAGTAACGCAAAAAATCTAATATGGTCGACGCAATATTGTTCTTATTACAGACATTAGTTTATATGCGAGAGTTTTTAAGGACAATACTCCCGAGATTTCGAAAGCCTTATCGTAAAGCATAGCAAGACAGAGAAAAACACTTAAAGTGTGCCCGCTGTTGTGTGTGATACAATATCTGCATTGGCTCTTGGGCATGAGTCTGCCTTGAATGCCTGACTCAACGAGAATGATCATTGTTATTGTGTTATATACGCAACTGAACAGAATGTTAGACAAAGCGAAGTGCTTTTGCTGTCAGTCATTCACAGCTTTTTATTTTGACATTTTATATTCCAGCGTGATCACGAGCGTGTATTTTTTATAACAACTTTCTCTCACATTTTCAGAGAACATGTGCGAGTGAATATTTTTTTCGTGCAGAAACTAGAAAGTTGACTCAAGTCCACAAGATACCGGCTCAAGCTGGAAAGCATTCATGCCAATCCCTCTACGGTTTTAATTGTGTTGAGTTCTCTACTGACAATGAAATGAGGAGAAAAATGAATATGTGTAATTTTTATACATGCCTCTTCCATCGAAAATGCTACTACATATACGGAAGTAGTTTTTGGCAGTAATGTGATCGTCCTGATGGCACATGCCAATCTCGTTTTATACCAAAAAGTAAGCACATTGCAAATACAGGCATAATCGAAGTAATGGCACACTCCTAGTCGTAGTCTCAATCTCGACAGTGTATCGCCTTAAATTCAGGCAATTGACATTATTAGGTATGTATTTTACGGCACGACGTGCGTGAGAGTTCCTCCATGAAGTTAAGGAAAAAACGATGAAACTGCCACTTACAAACCATTTCCACTCACATAATGTCTGTCTTGTTCTCACAATGGGAGTGAGTGCTATGGTTCGCTACTCTAGACTGCTTTTGTTGTTGAAATAATAATACGAAAAAGTTAAAATGAAAAGGAGTGAGGGTGGCAGCTTAAGGAAATGGCAACATTTTCAAAAGCAAAAAAGAAAGAGAAAAAAACTTTCAGTTATAATGAACATTCTACTTACCGAAAACATAGAGATGGTATTACATACATTTCTGCAAGAAAAATGTGTACAAGTAATTCAGAAAGGTGTTTAAAACTGAGTTTTTCCCTTTTCCTTTCTCCATTCGTTCCATTCAACCAACACCGCTCCAACAACTTGCATCTCGAGAACTCTTATTAAATGTAAGAGGGGAAAAAGAAATAGTGAGATTCAGCAAGTGGAGAGGCTCTTGTGTACAATAATGGCTCATTGTTTTCTCAGATATACATATATACAACACCGCTCCCCTATAATAAGAAGGCTGGGCATAAAAGAATACATCCCGTATCAGAGAAATCATCATTGTCATTATAGGTACATTTCCTCTAAAAAATTGTTGTAGTAGCCCATATAATATACACATGGTATATAGAAAACGTAATAGCCATTCTCTCACTTCAAGTGTTCGAGAGCCTATCTGAAGACGAAGCTATTTAGACTTTTTACTTTGTTAGACCAGTATTATTCTCGCCGTCTCTGTTTTGCCTTCTCCCAAAATTCTAACAATATGTAACACATTTCATTATTTTTATTCTGAAAGAGGCACAACCTCACGTACTCCTTCACCTAAAGTATGCCCATGAGCCGCATGCTCAAATCAAAATATTCTGAATTGTTCTTACAATGAACGAAATCATGGCAAATCGCTTCCTCTGCTCATTTTATTCCATTACCATCATGAATCCCTAGTTCTGCTGGCACTTGAATAAATTTTGCACACAAACTGATTTGTAAGTATTTAATTTAGACGAGGGAAAGTCTTTAAGTTTTCGTGAGAGGATACTGCACTTTTTCAGGAGCATTATTGCTTCCAAATTAGAAAGTGTAATTCATTGTAAAAAAAAATCTCATTGTTTTCCAAACAAATGCAGAAGATGAATTAGGTAAAAGTTATTCCCAGAGAAATCTCTGTTGTAGTTTCCTTTTTTTGTTTTTAGGTTACAGTAATAACAAAGTTTCTTTCGTTTAATAGCTTTCCAACAAAAAGATTTGAAAGATGTTATTTTGGAGAAAAGTAGTACAGCCAGAACGGAACACAGCACGGAAATTAAGTGGCTGACGGGAGCCGGGAAACATAAGTTAGTTGTGACAGGAGTAACATTTACGAGTGTGTGAGTACTCGCTCGCATAAATTATTGTCCTGCGTCATAGTAAATGCACAAACTAGTAGGTTGTGTGCAAAATGGGTAGTCTGGAATGAAAACGGTTTTTGCGGATAGATTGATATGAAAGTTACACTTTAGGTGGATGTAATCGAAGATGCTGTATAAAATACTACGTACTTAAGTAGCATCTTTGAGCGGAGGGAAAAACGAAACAAATTTGTTGTGGGAAAAGATGAAGTGAAAGATTGGAGTAGGGCACCATCCACGAAAAACTTTTTAAGTCTCCTCTTTATGATGAACTACTATGCAGGCACAGGAGAAAAGCGAACTTGTGAGGAGACGGAATGCCTCCAAGAGTTTCTCAACTGAAAAGCATGTGGCTATGCATTGGCCGATTCTCTCATTTCATTTCTGAAGTATAGAGAATATGCTGCTTCTTCACCGCAGTGAAGCCTGCCACCAACAAGCATTTATTATTTTACTTCCTGTTCAAGTGTGTAGAGGAATATCTTGCTGGATGGATCCTTATTCTCAATACCAATTTGCTTCGTGAGTGTGGGTAGAAATGCAGAAGAGAAGTTTTGTGGTATGGTGTGCTCGTAAAATAAGATACGCACACACGGGGATTGATGAGCCTGTAAAATGCATGTCTACACACACAGGCATACATACCCCAAATATTACTTCTTACGTAAAGGAGGTTTGTGTGCACGTAATCTTCTGAAATAAAAAAAGAAACGGGTAAAAAAGGAAAGAGCACGAAGAAGGTATAAAAAGATGAAACAGAAGAAAAAAAATAATAAATTTTTCGAGTGCGTGTCAAGAAATTGAAACAAGATTTTCCTGGTATCAACAACAACATCATGATGTAATACACAGACAACTTCACCGGGGAAGTAGATTGAGATAAACTTTTGTAAAAAAAAGGGGAAAAGTGTTGTTGGCTTTTTTTAGGAAACGAGGATCCCTCCAGATTATGACGGTAGTGGTGGTGTACCAAAGTAAGTAAATAAGTTTTATGTATTTTCATTTCATTGGAGACGTGAAAAGAAAAGCTGAAGGAAGAGAGAGACAAAACTTTACAGGACTTTTTTGTGTGTATAGAAATTAGTTCATGCACCTTACTTACTCATACCTTTTTAGCAAAGTAAAAGTACACGTGCTTCCTTATTTCTGAAACGATACAATGCATCATATAAAGCGAAGGTAGTAAACTTTTACTTTTGATTTCATTTCTGGAAAGCACTCTCTACCTGTACAAATCTCCACGTGTATGTCCCTGTCCAAAAGGATTGCCTTTTCGTTATTTTTATTATGTTACTTCTATTTCTTGTGCATCATGGCAGTACGTAGTTGTAAATAAAACCATTAATAATTCACGAGGGATTCAAAAGTTCGAAGAAACTTTCGTTTATGAATTCCCTTCCCGTACACGGATTTAATGGGTGGATAGTTGGTAATCCTGCCCGCGCCCAGCCAGGTCAAAATTAGAAAGTTATATTATGCCGGTTTACACAGAGTGTACTAATCAAGTATTTATACTTGACATATTCCGGTACCATGCATTTCAGAATTCTTTCATTGTATCGAAACGGATTGGAGGACTTATAGATACTTGTGGTGTGATTTAGGCTAATTTTTTTAGTTTTAATGAGCGATTAATTTGTCAATCTTTCTTTGTCAAATGCTACGAATTACAACTTGTATGATGGAAATGCAAGTATGCAAATTTGTGCTAATTTTTCTTACCTGTTTGTGATCCGACTAGCGCCAGAGTTAGCACTGCTACGTTGAACATCCACTGATGTAACCTGCGCGTCGTTTCCATTTTGAATGTTTTTTCGCCTGCGGGGATCTTCATAAACGCACTTTTCCACTGTCTCACTCACTGATCCTGTTGTTAGCATCCATCCAGTCAATGAAAGAAGCTCTTCTTGATTTGCATAAACGCCTTTTCTTCTCAGTTGACTTCTTTACTGGTGAGACTATTTTCAAAATCGTTTTCTAAACGACTTGTCGCTTTTTGAGTATAAACGCAAAAAACGCACTTTAAAACCGTTGGCACTTTCTTCGCTAACCTAGAATGTTCATAGGTGAGAGCGACTTTGAGAAAAAACCGTGATGTGAATGTGACATAAAAAATCTAGTGGTGGCGATTATTAGAACTTACTACAAAGCTCATTTATTTTATTGAAAGTGGCAACTTTTTTAGAGTAAGATTATTAATTCTTCGTGCAGGATAAGTGTGCAAACTTTTGTGTCATCGTCATCATCACAATAGTCTTCTTCTTAAACATACATCCACAAGTCTCGTTAGTAGGTAATGCCTACGTATTACGTAGATTTCAGCGCTTCACACTTTTTCCTTCTCTTTTTCTGCTGTTGTGCGTTCTACTCTCATTAAATCATTCATGTTTCACATAAAAGTCAAGTCAAATCTTGTCCTCTGTATTATTATAATAAAAGTGGTTAACTTAAACTTTTCCCTGAGAGTTAAGCCATAAAATTGAAGAGAGAGAGGAAAATGGAAGCATTTTACTCTTTTAAGTAGTTGACGGGAGAGTAATTTATAAAAGGAGCAGAGTGAAAGGTGGAGGGTTACGCATACAAACTTGAGTTTAATCCCCGGGCAAAAAATAATTCAGCAGTTTTAACACTCATCATCCTGCTTAGCCTTACATATGAACAACAATTTTATACTAACTACTTCATTCCTGCATGCCGCGACGCTTGCCACTTCCCGTAAATACACTTTATCTTTCCTGATTTTAGGATGCGTGTAGCTTGGGAGGAATGGAATTATTTGCTGCGGTTCAAATAATGGAGGTGTGCGGCTCGGTGGAAGGACTCCGTATAAATAATATTCCGAGTAATAGCTATCCGAGCGTTTTTAATCCTTACTAATGGGCAACATTTACACATGGTAGTGTGTTAACAGTTTTGTAACGATTTCTCACGAGCCTGCTTCCGTAGAATACAAGAGAGCGTGTGTTCTCGGACTCGGTTGTAGTATTTTACAAACGTGACTTGTATGCGTGGAGAGAAGTTTTTAGGGAAAGGAAGAGTTCGTTGGAGTGACAGATTGACTTTCGTTTTAGATTTACTTTTCCTTCTATAATGTATCAGAGTTCTCCAGCATTTATTTTTTATTGTGTATCACTGACTGCTCCCTTTCTCCTGTTCGTTTCAGATTACACGAGCCTGGCACAGAAGTGAATCAACTCGGCAAAGCATTTTTGCCCTTTAATAAATTGGTTGAACGCGTGAGCAGGTAAAGTGTTTCCGAATATTTCTGTTTGGGGCTGTCAAGTTCGAATGAGAAGTTTTCCCTTCCTTTTCTCTTCCTATTATGGAGGTACAGCTGCCAATTTAATAAATTACTTAGTTTAAAATCTTGTTCCTGCGGAAGACCCGTTGTTGTCTCAAACTGAGGAACGAGGGAACCCTAAGGTGCACAAAATGAGGCGAAGTTTCGGAGGATCCAAGTCTGGTGAAGTCACAGCGACATATCGTATCATACCTTCGTTAGGGTGAGTTTATTTAGTTTATGCAATTTACTATTAAGATCAACATTTTGCACACAGGTTCCACAATCAAAAAAGTTTTTGGCTCAGTTTTACAAAGTTTGATACATTCACAAAGAGTTGACAATTATACCTCCACAGGAGATGATTAGCTCATAAATTTTTCGGGTTATTCTTGAATTCTAGTTCTTGTAATTGGAGACCATGCAGATGAGCAAAATCGATTTCTTCCCTGGGAAATCTCACAAGACCATCTGTTATTGATTTTACTTGAACTCAGCATTTTGTTCCGAATTGCGAAATAATACATACGTATCAAAGTGGGAGGAAGGAAAGGAAACATTCGACTAATCGATTTATTTTGGCTCGCAGTGTGCATTTAGCATCCAGTCCGATCAACTGTTTTCTTTCTATGGCCACTGCTATTATCTAAGGTTTAGATCACCAAACAGCAGCAACAAGGCCTGCAAGATTTGTAGCACAACTGTGTATTTATGTAGCTACAATGGAGAGGAAAGATGCGGAAAAATATTAGTTGGTAGTGGAGCTCGAATCATTAAGAAGATTTACTTGCGAGCTCCATCTTGGAATACTAACAAAGCATAATTCGTTTCCTCTTTCTTCTCCACAACATGAAATCATGGCAAGACATATTAAAAGTACGTTTTTGTTGTTGCACATTATTACAAAGCACTTTTCTTCTTCTGCTGTGTTGCTTCTTTTTTCTTGACTTTCACACTCTGGAAAAAAAAACTCTGGGGCTAGTGTTGTAGGAGCACTTCTTGTTCTTAATCTCCGTGTTATTGTTGTTGTTTGCTACAGTTGCTGAAGCTCGGGTAACTTTTCAAGAAATCATTTTTTACTCCCTTTCTTCATGTCCATTTTTCTTCACTCATTTCCCCTTATATAAAGTACACAACAAGAGAAATTCCTTCCTTTCTTCAGCTTTTATGCAAGGAAAGAAGAAAGAGAGCTTTTCCGTTGTTAATTTATTTCAATGATGTACATACAGTGTACTATTTGTAGTTGTGGAAGGAAATAAAATGGAAGGAGCATTGGTTGATTCTCTCCTGTGGATATTACAGTGTTAATGTAATTTCCTCTTGCTTTCATCCACACATTTCTTCATTTTTCCTCTCCGTCAGGTTTTTTTTCGGGCGAGACGTTAGTTATGGAAAGTTAATATCATCTTTGAGAAGTCATCACCATCACCAGTGTACATGGCATTACTAGAACATCAGTGCGTTGTTAATGGTGGACTTAAGAAAAAATCTCTCCCTGCGGGTATACTGAAATAGTAATGAGTACAGCTAGTAGTGTTTTCTTTCTTCTTCGGGTTCTGCTACATATGTGCAGACGATGAAGGCCGGTCTCCCGCTGATTCTGTTTCTGCGTTTTTTCGTCCGACTGGTGTGCCCGATTATTTTGGATTTTTCCGTTTCTGAAGTTGGCTTGGTGGGAAGGCAGGTTTTTTTTCTGTTTCTTTCACTGTACACAAAATTATGAGGGAAAAGTCAAGAAGGAAAGCACAAACATGCGTTCTTACTTATTGCACAGTTAATCCAATAAGTGAAAATGGAATTTTTTCCTGATGAGAGTCTGATGTTGTTTGTCGCCCGGTATGGTATGCGTTAGTGTGAGTCGTCCGTCTCACCGCTGGTGAATGACAAGGACAAGGCTGGTGGAATTGACTTGGCCTGTGAAAAAAATTAACACAAACAGTACGCATTCTTTATTCATTTTGTGTACACAACTCATCATAAATAATAATGAGAAAGTGAGCTTCATTTATAGTAACTGAGAAGAGGAAGTTATACTGTTTCTCCTGTGATTTTTAAGCGTGCTGCTTACTCAAGATAAATGTATATTTACTGGTTGGCTTGTAGAATAAATGGTGATGATGGTGAGAGGAGGTCCCGAATACATGCATAATAATAGTGTCTCTGGAGAAAAATACGATGAGAACAGCATGCGTTTCTTTGACGAGTCCTGCAGCTGTGGAGCTAAAAGCTCATGTGGGTTGAGCCCAGGCCTTTTCTCTCAAGTGTCAAGTTACTCCACCCACCCCTTGCTGGTGTTTTAATTGAAAAATTACAGAGAGCCTAATTTAAATGAGCATGACATCATGCACGAGCCATGAACGCATTTCTTACTTTTATTCATTTGCCCTTTTTTAGTCAACAGGAAAAAAGCTACGACTTTGTTTCCTTATTTAAAAAAAATGGGGAAGACACACGTGAAATGTGTACATATTCTTGTCATTATCATCACCGCCTTGCATTCTTCTAACTTGTGTTTTGCATGCACGTTTCTTTGAGAGAAAGAGGGAAAAATTATTCAATGGAATGGAACGAAAGTTTATGGTAAGAGAAGGAAAGCGTTTAGTCAGCCAGAGAGAGAGAGAGAGAGAGTTCTTCCCGGGTCAGATTAATATTCCTCTCTCATTTCTTTTTTTTTCTTCCTTCTTCTTCCGCCAAAATATGCCTCGTCCGTTGTTCCTTTTTTAGGAACGTATGCTTATACTTCTTCAGTGAGTCAAAAGATTCTTCTATAAACGTAAATGCGTATTTATAGGCGAATATCGGATCCAGTAGGATCCTACGTTTTTTCTTCTTTTTTGTGTCTCAAAGGACCTTTCCTCGTATCGTCTTGCCTCCATCTTCCCAATGGGTTTATATGTCTATGGTGCTGGCATACTTACAGGTTTCTTCTTCTCCGTTTTCTCCTCTCTGAAAATTAAAGGCTCACTTTGTTTGATGCTTCGGGACAACATGACACTGCACTACGGTTGTGCGGTGTCATGTGAGAGGAGCCGAGTGTGCGTATGATATGTAATGACAATCCCTATTATTATACAAAATGCTACACAGCTGTTGTTGAAGACATCATGCTGAGAATTTAGTGGGATATATGGAAGGAATGAAGAAGAGAGGTGCAGGGAGGAAAAATACAATCTTTCTGTTTTCTTTCCCTCCATCATCAACATCATCATCAGCATAGTTATTGTCCTCATGATTCCTTCATTTCCCTTTTTTCTGCGTCAGATCCCCAGATACGCACTGCCGAAGAAAAAGAAAGACGTATGTAAGCGTGATGGCTGTCAGTCAAGTTCTTAATATAAAAGGAAACAATTTTTGGGAGCAACTTGTGTAATTTAACCTATTGAAAAATTGCATGTGGGAAGGGTTTTTAAAAGTTTTCTTTTGAAATACCAGTGTTCCTATTATGCTACTCTGTATATACGTAATAATGTATTATCACATGTGTATACTGTTTACCTTTCTTATAAAACTCTCCCCTTTCAAGTTTGTGGTTGTCTAAAGAAAAAAAAAGTGTGTAGAGGAAATGTAGGGATTTGCTGGGAAATCTTTGTTCAGAAGCTAGCAACAAGAGTGAAAAGAAAAAAGTCTTTGGTGCACGTGCCTTTTTGTCATTTAATGGCAGGAGCTTTGGAGTAAACGTTCCTACACACATGTGTATTTCATACGCTATTTTATATGTATATTTTACCTACACAGTATGTATAAAACATACCTACTTTTAAGATCACACCGCATCACATTAGATGACAAGCTTTGAGAGAAATGTTGCTTGAAATTTTAAAAGGTTTGACAGCAACCAGAAAGGGGGAAAATATATGTAGCTAAACACACATAGTATAGTGTAGACATTGATATTCGTGTTCTTACTGCGTTACATTTTAATTGGTACGAGAAAATAAGATTACTTTTGTTCACACAACACTACTTTCAAATTTCTGTGTTGTGGCAATTTTTCTCAAATTTTCAGGGATTGGGCATAACTGTAATGAATATGTTTATACTGCGTTACATTTTAATTGGTACGAGAAAATAAGATTACTTTTGTTCACACAACACTACTTTCAAATTTCTGTGTTGTGGCAATTTTTCTCAAATTTTCAGGGATTGGGCAGAACTGTAATGAATAAATCAGACACATTACATGTCAGCGCACAAATGAAAACATTGATTACTGATCCCAGTATCCTTTATAAAGTGCGTTCCTCCCATTCCAACTAGCTAAGCTATGAATGCTTGTAATAAAATTTTCGATCAGTTTTATCTATCCCTACCAACTGCGCGAATTTGTGTCAGTTTTGGCAAACCTGCTGAATTTTGCTAAAATTTTGGCACTGCATTTTGATGTTCACGGGCCATTAAAATCTTTGTTCCACCTGATCAGATTATATTTTTTTCATTTCATGCGAAGAGGAACGCATATAAGGAAACAAAGTTTCAACCTACTATTCAATTTTATCGATGCATTTCTCACACGTAGCAATTTATAATTGCCTTCTTACTGAAACTTTCACCCGACCCCTACCTCTGTATGGGCACTACTGTCTTTATCATTTTTACTTTTCTCAAACTCTTGGTGGTATCTCTTCCCTCACTTTTACAAACTCCCTTCTGATGGAAAACTTAACTTTTCGTTATAGTCAATTCAGGACTTTTTTTACTTGGGTGTTTCCTTTAACTGTTATTGAAAAATCCCATTTTATTCTTTTTATACACTTTCCTCCACTTTTTTTATCAGGAGCAAGTGATTTCGAGTTGAGTGAATAGGAGAAAGTGGCAATACTTCATGTGCTATCATTATTATGGATCAATGTATCACCAGGGACTTTAAAAACATATATAATCATGTAATGATTTCGTTTTTAGTACTTTCAGCTGGAAACGGAACTGTGTTCATATTAGATAATGGAACATAAGAGACCTGCTTTTGTGAAAGTAGACATGGCAAAGGTACCTCTTTAATTTCAGACGAACTACTGCATACTGGTCCACCGTATCACTTCTTCGCTTGTATTCTCTCAAGTGAAATAGTGTGTGTGGGTTAGCTAGTCCCTTTGTGAGTCCAGAAGACCCAGCGACCACTTTGAAATACATCACTTCACTTTTTTCTTCTTTGTATTTATTTTCATCCCATTTTGGGAAAAACTCAGACTCCTATGTTATAATGCAGCGCAGGAAAAACAGAAAAAACTGCAGCATCATGAAGAATCGTTCTTTCAACCAGCGTAATAAATTGAGAGGAAACTTGCGTCGGACTTGTGGTTCGAATTGAACAAATCAATGCTCTAGCTCGTTTTTTATAAAATACTGCTTTTTACATGCTAAAATTCCAACTGAAGCAAGTGGTGGCAGTTTAAGGCTGAAAAGAGAAAGTATATAGTGGATCTCCATTTTACCAAAAAAAATTGTTAGCCTCTGCAAAGCATAACAATTGAAAAGAGAAATTGAACAAAAATATAACGAATTCATACATCATACATGATTTCAATGTTTCACTGCTTCGTTTATTTTTCCTATTTTTAAAGTAAAAACATAACCAGAAATCCAGAAACTCTGGAAATGTTGCTAGTATCTTCTCGAATAACAAGAACTACTTAATTTTGTAAAGTTTTCTTTTTGTATTTTTTTTTCAATGTTTCACTGCTTCGTTTATTTTTCCTACTTTTAAAGTAAAAACATAACCAGAAATCCAGAAACTCTGGAAATGTTGCTAGTATCTTCTCGAATAACAAGAACTACTTAATTTTGTAAAGCTTTCTTTTTGTATTTTTTCGTTCAAGTTTCGATGTTTCTGTGATATTGTTCAAGAAGTTTTTCGATTTTTTAGGTAGCTCCGAACTACCAAGGAAAAGCCTGTACGAGGAAAGATATATAAAGCTTCAAAGTTCCTATCAGATTCGTGGAATCGTATAGCCTCGAACGCAGCTTTCGTCTACTATCATTCATTGAATTTTTTCCAGTGAAAATGAACTGTTTTGAAAAAAAAATCCTTTAGACACTCAACTTTCAAAAAGGGCACAAGCTTACAACCTAATAACAATGCCCGTTCAGACGTGTACGCTTTCAACCATAATAATTGACAAAAGTGAGTGACACGCTTTTACAACGGTATAATTATTGTAGCATGTTGCATGTCACTTTTGTGGATCAAAATTAGTGAAAAAATCATCTCATTTCAATAATGAATAATGCTTCTGGCAACAGTTCTTCCGGCAATGAATGAATCACAGCGTTCGTAGCATGTGCCCCCCACAGAATGCAACATTTCTTTCCTCTGTGTTATTACGTACGACTTTAAATCGCAAAATAAGTAGGTTTGGAAGCATAATGAAGAATCAAACTGAACCAACAAGAGTGGATTCTCACCACCATTTTCGCAAAGAGAACACAGGTAGTACACATAAAAGTATAGAATATGGAAAGATCACAAACGATTTTCCAATATTTTCTATCACTGCGGAAGCGTTAAAAATGTGGGTAAAGAGGTCCCACAGAATGCAACATTTCTTTCCTCTGTGTTATTACGTACGACTTTAAATCGCAAAATAAATAGGTTTGGAAGCATAATGGAGAATCAAACTGAACCAACAAGAGTGGATTCTAATTTTTTCACCACCATTTTCGCAAAGAGAACACAGGTAGTACACACAAAAGTATAGAATATGGAAAGATCACAAACGATTTTCCAATATTTTCTATCACTGCGGAAGCGTTAAAAATGTGGGTAAAGAGGATGCTCATTGAAGAGTGTGAACCTAGGAAAGGTTTGCGATTTTTTCCTTTCTATTAACTACATTCGCCGCGTAAAGTTTACCCTTCTCCCATACTTGTGGCTTTACGATGTGATGGTGTTTGAAGAAGATAGGATTCCAGGAAAGAAATCACGATGGTACACAACGATAGATACATTATGGTTCGGTCCATGGAAAAAAAAACTTTAGGAAAAAAAGAGAGGATATTAGAACCTTCTTCACAAACTCGTTCACACTCAAGTGGACCCTTTTCCTACATTATCCTATTTTTCTCTCTGTTCTTGTCTGCTTTTCACTTTTTGCTTCCATTTGTGCCATTGGCATCGTCCGTGCATATATTCCACCGGCAAAAAAAATATTTCCGGCTGATACATATACGTGTTCACACACTGTGGACTTTATCTTTTTAGATGGGAGAGCGCAGTGAGAAAAGACATTTGATGTTATTCTACCACATCTTTGTTCTTTCACTCAACTCAGTCAATGCATCACTTTCTCTGTTATTTTTTGCTTGAGAAGAGGAACGACAACAACGGAACGTCGCCATTCTTGTTCTCTTTTTCGTGTACCAACATACCGTACACTTTTTATGTCTCTCTGCCAAAGAAAAAATACCTTTTTTCGCTTGGACAAGAGTAATGTTGAGCAAGGGCGGAGTGCCATTTCTAATACTTTTGGACACAAGTACAGTAAAGTTGTCTCCTTCCAAAAAAAACTAAACAAGATGACGACGCACATTATATTTACAAATGTGCCGTCTTCTTGGTAATTCCAGGACGTACTAGTAACTTTATGGACGGACACTATAGAGCGTACATATAGATTGTCTTTTTCGGGTGAGTGAGTTTGGCTATGAAAAACTTTACATGGTTCATGCTCTTACTTATCTCAAGAATGGTTTTTGAATTACAAGAAGAAAAATGGAAAAGAGTGGTAGGATGAATGGCTCTAGTTCTTGGGCCAGAATGGGGAAACGCGAGAATGAAAAGTGTCACAAGATGAAGATCGTGTGGTTTCACAATACATTCCCTCCTTCATTCCACTTCCTCCTTCATGCTGTTTTTTTTTTGTTATTTTTTCAGCAGAGTATAAAGAAAATCTAGAGGTATTGTAGAGTAAACTTATCCATAAGAAAGTGCTATCGAACATCATAAAAGGTGTGTAAGGAACAATATGTGAGACAGAAAGGTGTAAATGGGCCATGTTTCTACTGAAAACCATTAAGGCAGGTGAATTTTCATATACGTTGCGATGTTTTTCTTGGAGCAGTGCGTGGCAAAGAGGAAGACAGAGACAAGTGCTTGCACCCATCGCACCGCTGAGCAAAACTGGCGGCACAGAAAAAAGTGTGTGACACTAAATTTTTTTATTCTCACTCAGTTTCAGTCAGAATGTGGAAAAACGAAGTGGTCGGACAAGGCAGGAATACAAAAAAAGGCGGGGAAGGGATCTTATATGAAGGAAAGGAGACACAGACACATGGACCAGTTCTCTCTTTTTAGACAGTGAAGGAAGGGACAAGGACAAAAAAGTGAGAAATGATTGTGATGTAAAAATCGGGTACAAGATCAGGAGAAAGAGAATAAAAAAGTAGAAACTTACCGAGAACGATATGTCCAGTTTTTCCTTCTTCCACTTCCTTTTTACTCTTCTCTTGGCTTGTTTCGCGGCGGTGGTCCTTTTTTACGAAGAGGAAGTTGGTATCGAGGTCCCTTACTCTATTCCGTACATACACACACACACTCTCTCTCTCCACTCAGTCCGTTTTTTCTACTTTGTTTCACAAAGTATGTTTTACACGAGAAAGGAGAAGCAAAAACCATGTGAAATTCAACTTTTTACTCGAAACATTTTCTGTGTCTTGTCACAGTCCAGTAATGGAAGTGGTGAAGTGCTCCCAAAAAAACTGGAAGGGGGAAAAGAGTAAATGTTATGATGGTTATGATGATCGTCCGTTTCTCCTGTTGGGATTTCGGATAAAATTTTGTATTATAAATGATGACGATGATGATAGTCTATACATAAGCGCAAAATTACCCTCTCAGTAGTGTACATTGCACAAGCACTGTATTCCATGAGATTAAGCAAGACAGGGAAAAAGTTGATGACAGCTAGAGAGTACGAGGAAGAGAGCAGCAGTGTCCGCTGATAATAATGACGGTGATGATGAAGAATGAGCAGTTACTTTTGCACTCTCACAATTTCGATTCCCTCCATGGTCACTTCCTTTCTCTGGGAAAGTAAGTTCCTTCTTCGTGGGAAAATAAATGTAGTTCGATACACACGGTAATAAAGGCGAAGTACGTGAGTGTGTCAACGAAGTGAGGTTATGTATAAGCTTTGTTATTTTTTAGATCAGAAATTGCACAAATGAGGATTCCAGTAGTTTTCCAGTGTTCCTCTCCTATACATTACCCAATGCAAGTAATAAGTTTTATATTACGATCATTTCGCCACGTGCTGAAACGAGACAAAGTCTGGCTGAAATATTGTATCAGTTTATCGTGAGTAAAAATGTTGCCGTTGCTTGCAACACAAGGATCCATCTTGTATGAGAAGCGGCCTGCAAGTAAACGTAGCTGTGTAATCTTTTTTTTCTCTGTCTCTACATTTATTTGCACTCAGTCACAGCTCACGAGATAAAATATGGAATAATATAGCACACGTGTCAAGGAAAAGTAAGTGACTCGACCTGAAAAACTTGAAGCACAATTTTCTCTCCGTCTTGCAAAATTCAAGTTACTCCACTTTCGTCTTCACCCTTTCCTCAACTTAACACCACTGTGAGTAATATTTGAATATGGTTCATCTGAACACGGTTAAGTATTTTTCATCAGTCAAGCAAACACAACGAGAGTAAAACAAACTGTGCATGCCTTTACAAGTATTATGATTATGGGTACGTCAAGCCGAGGATTTTCGGATGAATGAAACGTCCTTGTTGCCCTCACTTGGTTATTCAAAAATTTTGCAGGATACACGAAATGTGTGCGTGTGATCTGACTTTTTTCATCCCACGTCCGTCCATATCCAAACGGCTCAGAGATCTAAGTCGAACTGAGTGTGGTGAAGAAAGCGAACAAGTATTTTATCTCGTTCATGTCGGGTCTCCTGGAAGTGCGGCTCTCTCTCTCCTTTTCCCTTGCTAGCTCGTACTGGTGGCCGGAGCGAGCTGTTAAAATAGCTACTAACTTTACTTCTTTGTACTCGCTCGTTACTACCGCTTCCTAACACATGAACCCGACTTCTTTCAGAAGGCAGGACCGCCGTGTCTTCTACTTTATTCCCCGTTACAAACAATATTCACCGAGTGTATTGTTGTATAACTAGTCAAAGCCGAGATTCCTGATGAGATGCTCAAGGCAAAAGTGAAATATGGAAAGAGAAAAAAAAGAGCAGAGGAAAAAGCAAAGCTACAGAGACAAAAAAGGAGCTTCAATATGTGTACATTGAACGTGCAGTATTATCGGCGAGATCCTCTTTACTTTTTTTCTTCATGACTTACATACAGTCTTCAACAGATAACTGACTTGAATTGAAATGGAAGGTTGGACCTCCAGCGGTATCATCGTGTAGATGAGAGTGTGTGCCGATCCTTCCAGCATCTCATATAAGGCATCTCTC
>JAHZNF010003276.1:0-10088 GCA_027744215.1 Troglopedetes dispersus | reverse complement strand
AGAAAAACAGTTTTGCACCCAACCAGTCAAACCTAAAAAATATTGTTGTGCAAGCAAGCAAGCGTCATCAGTTGGAGTCATCATATTCCATCCATAAGACTTGTCAGATGTGTCCAATTTTTGTTGTACAAACTTCCCGTAATAATTTAAAAAATTGATGGAATGGAGAAATTGCTGTGTCTTCTGCTCTTGCAGTGCATTTTATTGTTTGTGGTTGAGCGAGTTCGGTGTAAGAGCAAGTTTGAGAGCAATAAAAAGCTGCGCCATCACAATAATATTGTATTATATTACAGAGATCTTTAGCTTCAGCAGGAAAAGGATTCAGAGGAAAAAAACGCTCCAAACGGTATAAATTTCCACTAGAGTGCATACAAAACTTAATATGAACATGTAGAGCAGGCACAATGCTTAATATTATTATGATAAATTTAGTGGAGTAACGGAAAGGCATAAGTAAAAACGGTTGAGTTCAGTCAAGTTCACGTAATTTTTTCATGATGATAGTGCATTTTAAAGTTGTTGCAGTAGTAAAAAAAAGGAAACTTAGATCATCCCTCAATTTTCCTCTCGATTCAATGAATTCATTGTACACTTTGTAAAGGCTGAAGCCGTCGTCATGTTTGAAAGCAGCAATATCATCATAAGTACAATCTAACTTATAAAAAGAAATATGAAGATTACAGGTTCACAACTTTATGAAAAGCGAAGCGTCTTTGTATGTGATTGTGTTCACCTCTTGATAAAAAAATGTTCAAGGTTATCTTCCAAAATAGAATCATGCCCGTTTTACATCTTTTATGGAAATAATGACGCACTTATTATCTAAAATGCAAATAGTCAATTTATTACTCACTTCTTGCAAGATATTAAAGCTTGCATTTCTCGGATCCATGAATACATACTTTTTTTTGTACAGGTATATATATATAGCTACGAAAGTTAACAAGACGCGTAATGAAGGTTACATGCATATTTCATTGAAAACATGATAATATAGCTCTATACATGCACCAATGCTCCGTATATTTCTCGTCCTCCTTTCTTCACTTTAAAGTATACATTTTTTAGGAGTAAAAAGGAAAAAATGTGAGGGGAAACATATGCCCAAATACTATTGGATTTTGTGCACACATATTCATTCCATTTTTTGCCTTTCTGGATTCCCAGAGGAACCCTTTCAGTATAGGTATATTATTATATTACTCCATCAGAGAGGCAATTTACCTTGAGTTTTTATGATTTTCTACTTCTCAGTCGCCAACCACATTCTATTCATGTTTCCCTTTGCTTTGCATGTACATTTTTTGAACGGAGCTCCAACTAAAAGAAAAAAGCATGACTTGGCGACTCTTCCGTTATTATGACTTTTCACTCAAAGAAAGAGCAAATATGTACATACACAAGTGCAGACACGTAGAAATAAAGCGAAGGGAAAAAGGGAGCTTTCGTAGGCATTACAGAAGCAGGTATATATTTTTACTACTTTTATTTCCACCATATACCACTCTCGACGGTGTTTTTATTACAATTACTTGGGGGAACAGGTAAGGAAATGGCTTTATTCCGATGCCAGCATACCGTGAAGAAAGACCATTAACTTGTATTACGGTACAAAGCATTTTTTTTCTTTTACTTCCTTGCAAGAAAATAATGTGATGGGGAGTGGAACAGCCTTTTCCAAACGTGAAATGTCCACCGGTTAAAAAAAAAACTAGAGGTGGTATAGGTGTGTAGGTTTCTGGAGGTAGTTAAAGTTAACACAAAAGGTGCGATGGTAAATGTTAGATGGAAGAGTGTAAAATGGTATCTTAACACTTTTCTACTAAGGATATGATATCTTAGAAAAATGTTAATATATTTTAAAATGTACAAATATACTAATCCATTTTGATTTGCACTCTCATTTGTCTCATTGACGAGCTTCTTTGAGTATGAATGGCCAAAATGGCGGGGTATCACAATTACACTCTGCTAATGCCAGTTAGGTGAGCAATAAAATGACGAATAGTAAAATGAACACCTCAAGAACAACTTTTCACTCAGTGTACAGTACA
The DNA here is from genome assembly GCA_027744215.1 of Troglopedetes dispersus. Classification (NCBI taxonomy): domain Eukaryota; kingdom Metazoa; phylum Arthropoda; class Collembola; order Entomobryomorpha; family Paronellidae; genus Troglopedetes; species Troglopedetes dispersus. Next base: position 8,034 of record JAHZNF010003276.1, on the reverse strand, counting down.
CTGTGGAGCTTGTTTAAAGAACTTTCTTGTAGTAAGAACAGCCTCTGTTGCAAATCCCTCTGAGCCAAGAAACAAAAAAAAACTGCGGAGTAAAAGAATGAGTAATTCAGTAGTGACGCTTTGAAAAGTTACACTGAAAAAAAAACTTATAATTTCTACCATAAAGAATTAGTGTTTTTTTGTGCCTGGCTTTTCCATCTCATTCTTCTTCACTTCTTTCTTTCCCCATTATTACCATCATAATGGAAGTGGAGTAAAGGAAGACAAAAAACTTTTTTTTCAGTATTTCATAGTGTCTTTATAATATTCTAAAAGGATATTTTTTGTATGAGCTACATTTTTGGGGAGCAAAGTATTCTATTTGATGCTGTGAGAAAAACGTTCATTTATGTTTATGATGAAGCTTCTGGTGTTGATGATGTGAGTTGTGAAAGTAGGGAAGGCACACTGGAGTGCAGGTTTGCAAAAGTATACTAAACGGGATTTAATGGGAGTAGAAAGAGATTTGTACGAGGCTTGTTGTAAAAAAAAGTTAAAGTCAGAAAAAATGGCTGAATACAGCACGACAGGGATTAATTTTCCTTTTGAAGAATTTCTCCTAAAAATGTATAATGTTAAGAAAAACTTTTTTTTGCAACAATTTCTCTTCGTAAGTTTTTACGAATTTTTTGTGTAACACTTCAGAAGCCCAAGTAAACAGACAGAGTGGGACCATAGTCATTACTGCAAATTTAAGTAACCCATTTTAATTTTGAGGAAGGAAACAGTCTAAAATTTTGAGTTCTTTATGTGGTCATGTCAGTGGGAATTTTACAGCCTTGAAAATCCCAGTCTCAGCTGCTACATTCACTTTGTTGAAGAAACTGTTCACATTCCCGCAATTAATCCGATGGAGCCATCATTACGACTTGGTTATGGCTTGTCACGCCACACTTCACTTGAGCCGAGGAGCATCCTATGAACAAAAAAATAATACCAAGTTGGTTTGTTACTTCACCGAATTTTTCTAGACATGACTTGACCTTTCACACGCAATCCTTTGATTAGCATAGATAACTATTGAAGAAGCACATAATATTTTGAGCAGCCAAAAAAATCTTTTGTACCTTTAAGTACAGCTTCTCAAGTTGCACATCTTCGAACCATGGTTGCTCTCCTAAGACAGTGTGGAAGCAGATTTGACCAGTGCGGGGATCCTGGACCGTCTGGATATAATGTGGAGGCTGAGGATCAACCTGTAAAGATTTCTTTCCGCTCTGAAATCCTTGTACAACTGTGTTCCGTTGATAGCTCCTCATTGAGAATGGCTTGACCACGGCGAGCATTTGGATTTCCCCCATGGGGACATTGTAAGGAGCTCGAAGATCGTAACCGCGAGGGGCTGAGTAAGCTCTGTTGAAGTTGCTCATGATGATAATGATGAGAAGATCAAGAGAGTGATGGGAAGGTGATTGGTGCGGCTTTGATGGAATGCTGGGCCTTCCTCTCCAAGAATCGTTTGCTTCTCTCTGCCGAGCTCACTCACAGCGTGATGGAAATCTTCTCTTCTTGTAGCTGAATCGAGGTGAAGTAGTGTTGCTCTGCTCCACACCAGAATCCACTTTGTTATCCAAAGGGATCCCTGCTGAACTCTTTATCTTTCTCTGTATTATTTTTACCACTTTGCTAGGTATCACGGGGAATTTTTGAAGACAAACGAGAAATCTTTTGATTAGCCGATAATTTGCCGTTACTTCGTCTTACTTTACTCCTCTTTGATGTGGGTCAATTGACCTTTTACATTAAGTTGCTCATAAATGCCGGGAAAAATCGATCTTAAGGATGTGAGCTTCATATGGCATAGATGAATCAAAGGAGTTTCGTTGTGAAGGAAAGTAGGGATGGCAACTTCAGTTTGTACATGTGGGAACCTTGCTGCAACTTGGTAGATTATTATAGTCAGTAAGGAGCTCCTTTTTTGGTTATTGTTTGCTTTGAATGGCTTGCTGACAGGCACACGAATTATTAACGCAGCTGTTCTGCGAGTTAACTCCATGACAATGGTCAGTAATCACACATGTGCCGCATGTCGCAATTATAAATGATGGATAAATCCATTATTCCTAACAAAAATGGTGTCCTGAAACTAAAAAAAAGGAGAGGGCAAAAGTTGAGTTACCATTCAATTATTATTACGCTTCTCAACAAGAAGAAAAAAACATAAGAAATGGAACATAATTTTTTCTGTTTTTATGCCTTTTACATACTGTACGAGTGTAATAGCTTATTAGCAACTCTTAGGTTTCCTCATAAATATGTGCAGGTTACACAACTTTTTTTATGCAGTCATAATAACAACGGGCGGAAGCAATTCTCTGAACGACCAACTCATAAATATCTTGGTTTGGTGCACATGCAGCAGACCCGCTCATTTTTTTGTCTTAAACGCGAGATTTACAAAAAAGAGAAAGTGAACAGGAAAGGAAAATATATAAAATACATAGCCATAAGTCATAAAAAAATTAGTAATAGTGGATACATGGTAGTTTGGTGTGGGTGCCACTGCTGCTCCAAAAACATAACTTTGGAGTGTGCTAATACTACACCAGAGTACCAAACTAGTAATTCATCTCGAAAAAAATATTTTTTTTGTTCTAACCGAATCCATTTATGGCACATGTACATGTAGATGCATGTATGTGTATACAGAATTGCACATAAAAATCAGTAAAAAAATACAAGAAAGTAAGAACGGAACCATAATCATGATCTCATGAAAAGGCAAATTATTACTGCCAAAAAACCGTTTCGTTTCGTTCCATTACTACAAGAAAGCTGCACCAAAAATAAACTAACCCACAAATATCTGGAGGTACTTATATTTCGTTCATATAAAAGAAAAGGCTTACAAACTCCGCTAATAAATACGTTGGGAAAACAGAGGAAATATCTGGGGGGAAATTCTCCAGCACACTTGTTTGGATTTTTTGTTAGGTTTACTACTTCTCCTGCTATTTACAATTTACTACAAGCATTAATAACATTTTATACATCAGCTGGCTTTTTGGGAAAGGGGCACTTGCTTCCCGCCTTTGTAAAATGCATTTAAAAATGTGCCGTTGCTCTTTGGAGAAATATTTTTAGGTGAAAGTGTTCCAGTACGGGAGGTACACATATTGTCCAGAGAGAGTAATCCAGAGAAAGTGAGAGAGAATGAGTGGTAATTTTCGTTTTGGTAGATGTGTTCCTGCTGTTGTTTTCTGTTTGGATTTCAAAGTAAGTAACCATTTTCCAAAGCTCTGGTCCTTCTGGAGACCTCCTCCTAAAAAGCGCTGCTGGCTGTAATAGTGTTGTTTAGCTACTTTTTATCTCCCATTTTTATGTTTGTGTGCATATACATGAAAAGTGTGTGTTTGTAGTGGCTTTCTCCTTCATAAATCCTTAACCACACCGATAAATCATATTCAATGGTTTGCAACGCGCACACGATTTAAAGCACAGTGCCAAAAAAATGCGAAAAATACAGTGATTGCTTTGGATAGAGTAAAAAAAATACTGTAAAAAAACTGGAGAGAGTGGTTGGCAGTGGCATGTGCATTAATAAAAATGGGTCGGCGGATGTTGCCCTTCCTTGTGTAAAGCACCAAGTTAAATTTAGGACAACTACACTATTTTCGAAAAAAAAATCCAAGAGCTTAGCCATTAGAAATTATAGTAACAGCTTTTAGCTTCAATGGAAACATTTCTTTCAACTCTTGCCTGTATAGAGTTACGAACAATCTTAGAGAAAACATGATCTGGAGAGGAAGTAAAGAATTATAAAGCAGCAAAATAAAGATGGCTATCCCGGGCATTGAACGGAATGTTTATTTTTAAAATGTTTTTTTTTAAAACCTCCCCCATTTCTACCATTTACATGTAACCGATGGTACTTATGCTTTTACTCCTTTGCGGTCCATATGTCCCTGGGTTTGCCTTATAATTCAAAAACGTGGGAACCTAACTCTTTGAATTTGGGCATAAAACACCTTCTCTACAAAGGATAAAAAAGGCTGAAAAAGTATTCAATTAGAGGTTTCATTTACCAGAAGTGGAAAATAAGAACTTATCTTATGCGACCACCGTTAGGATCATTGCACACAAATGATCATCAGTAAATAAGTAAGTAAAGAATTATAAAGCAGCAAAATAAAGATGGCTATCCCGGGCATTGAACGGAATGTTTATTTTTAAAATGTTTTTTTATTTAAAAAAAACCTCCCCTATTTCTACCATTTACATGTAACCGATGGCAGTTATGTATGCTTTTACTCCTTTGCGGTCCATATGTCCCTGGGTTTGCCTTATAGTTCAAAAACGTGGGAAGTGGGAACCTAACTCTTTGAATTTGGGCATAAAACACCTTCTCTACAAAGGATAAAAAAAAGACTGAAAACGTGTTCAATTGGAGGTTTCATTTACCAGAAGTGGAAAATAAGAACTTATCTTATGCGACCACCGTTAGGATCGTTGCACACAAATGATCATCAGTAAATAAGGGTTTAGTTTGCGTCGAAGTGATAGATAAGAGTTCCGTGCGTGGTACTTCATGCCTTTAGAAGACTTTATTACTAGCTTTTTTTTACAAATAATTAATATATAATGTTTCTTACAACTTGACTCCAATCAGGAATTGGAGCGCGGGAAAGAAACATGCTCCAATTCCACAATTCTGCAAACTATGCATTTTTTAAAATGTTGCTAATCCTAATCTTAAGCTTCACACTGCGTTTGTTACAAATGCGGGAAAGAAACATGCTCCAATTCCACAATTCTGCAAACTATGCATTTTTTAAAATGTTGCTAATCCTAATCTTAAGCTTCAAACTGCGTTTGTTACAAAAAAATAAGGGCTGCATATGCATGGTTAATTTTTTGGTTTATGGAAAATAAGCACATGCCTGTTTCAGCCATGCTATCACTTTGCAAATTTGTTCACATTATCATTGCAACTTACATATATTCAAATGACAAGCGAAGGAAAATATGGTTAACACGCAATGAAAAACTTGAGGATATCAAGCTGACTGAAGATGAAATAAAGCTATTCTTCATGTTTGCAAAAAAAATAGTCCAGTTTCTTCCAAAAACTTTCAACNTAAAATGTTGCTAATCCTAATCTTAAGCTTCAAACTGCGTTTGTTACAAAAAAATAAGGGCTGCATATGCATGGTTAATTTTTTGGTTTATGGAAAATAAGCACATGCCTGTTTCAGCCATGCTATCACTTTGCAAATTTGTTCACATTATCATTGCAACTTACATATATTCAAATGACAAGCGAAGGAAAATATGGTTAACACGCAATGAAAAACTTGAGGATATCAAGCTGACTGAAGATGAAATAAAGCTATTCTTCATGTTTGCAAAAAAAATAGTCCAGTTTCTTCCAAAAACTTTCAACTAACGAAAAAGAAATGTGATATTTTTTCCTTTTGATAATATATCATTATTTTTGGCAGCTCGCTTTCTTGTAATGCAACACAGCTGAAACAAAAGCAGGAAGTATCCATGAAGCATGAAAGATTGCCCAGTCTAAAATAAAGTTGTACTGCTGCAGCACATATTTTTTCTCTGGAGTTTAGATTTTTTTTGAAGACGTGTGTTTTAGTACTTTTTAGGACTATTATTGATATCATAAAAAAGAAACTGCAATGTTCAGGCTATTTCTTTTCAGATAACATACCTTGCAAAAAAAATTCTGAGGAGGTTCGACGAGGTCCGTATTGATTTGTGCTGGCGCTGCACTCAACAGCGCTCTTATTATTAATATTTTGATGGCTCTTGAAGCAATTCATAAAATACGGCTTCTCAATTCTCCTCCACTATTCGTTTCACAGACTGCAAACGTACAGATTGTTTTTCCAGACTGGCCCTTAAAATGGGACAATCCTGAAGCCAGATTGAACTCCAAAAGTACATACCGTATTTTTCAGTCTTGTACAAGGAGCACATTGAAAACAAATTTTTCTGCTGAAGTGATCCAAAACAGGGGAAAAATTGGACCTGACAGGAGGCAGTTGTACCACCTTTATTGAGGAAAGGAACATTATTAGCTTCATATATTTTAAAATATGATTTGAACTCCATTTTCAGCAAACATGTCACATTTTGTGCAAGCTAGGTTCTCAAGAATTGGTTGGGTAAATGTCCTACACTCTTGCTCCATTTTCAATTGAGCAGATCGTTCCCGACAAAATATATGCTCAGCATGAAAAACAAAAATAAGGACAAGGAGAACTCTGCAAATAAAATTTATTACAGATTCCCTCCTTTTCTTGAGGCAATATTTATTTTTAGATTTACTTGTCCATATTTTTCATTCCGGTGATTCCTGCACGAAACTTGAATGCGTCATTTTCTTTTAACAATGTTTTAAGGAAGCTATAAAAAAGTTTTGATGTGAACCAGTGCAGTAGCCGCTTCTCAAAATTGACGATTATCCAATTTACCGTCTTCTTCAAACTACTTTCAAATTTCTTGAAATAAAAACACGTATCCGTTTTTGCATGAACAAAAGACACGCAGAAGGTACCCATGTGCGTCTCATTCACAAAACTAAAATGGAGCAGAATCACTATTCAAACTTGTCTGTTGACTTATTACCTAAAATAGTCCTATTTTTTTTCAGGGATGCCCACGCATACATTTTTTGCGATGTCACGAGAAACGGATGAAACTTACAAAATTCAATTCCTGTCTATATAGCCTTTTCAGGCCATAAATTTGTAGTAAAAAATGCAGGAGGTAGATAAATGTTTATAGATAGTCGGAAAGTTTACAATGCGTACCTGTCTCAAAAAATATGACGGAGAAAGGGGCAAAAAACGCTTTTCATCTTTCATACTGGTTTTGCAGTAATAACAGTAGCAAAAGAGTAAAAGGAAAAAAAAACAAGTTTTTCACTTTCATATCACCCTGTTGACCTACATTATGGCTCGTCATTTATTTTCTCCGGAATTTTTGCTGTCTGCAGATTCCGGGCTGGATAGGGGCCCTTTCAACTAGGCACGGTTGTATCAAGCTGTGTCATCAGTCATCACTAAATTGTTGTTTTTTTCTCCAGAGCACAGGCACGTAAAATCATCTTCAAAAAACAAGGGAAACGGATGAATCAACAAAAAAATTAATGATACTTTTGTTCAACCTACGCTTTTGAGCAATACTTGTGGCAGTAATATATTTCTTGGGTCGTGTCAATACATATTATTGGCTTGTCTGTACCACGTACCCTTTGAGTTATCTCTCAAGTGATGTTACGATGATGCAATGGCGTTTATAATATTTTTATTTACAATTTTTTATTGGTCCCATAAAAGCACGCAGATCAATGTCAGAATTTTTTGTGGAAGGGAAAGGAAAGGTGACTAATAAACTTGTTGTTTAATTTTTGCCTACAGTTCGTCCTCTTGAGGTCAAATTGACGAATAAGAAGTTAGCCCTTTCTGCGGAGAAGGAGTACACTTTGGAATGTCAGTCGTCAGGTGCTCGACCTCCAGCAGTCATGACTTGGGTGCGAGGAAGTGCAAAAATCAAGCATCACAGGGAAACGGTAAGATCTTCTCAAATTGAAGAAAGTAAATATGAAAAAAAGCATCACCCAGAGCGGAGGAGCTATTCACCTTTTCACCTATTTCATTAGCTGAACCAGCCAGTAATAAATTCTAATAGCTGAATTTTGGTCTTGACATTGTGTAGGTAAGCAAGGATGAAAATATAACGACGAGTGTGATGACATTCATCCCGACATTGGAGGACAGTGGAAAAGTACTAGCTTGCCGAGCGGAAAATCCAAAAATACCAGGAAGCATGATAGAGGACGGTTGGAAAATGGACATTCATTGTAAGTTTGAATTAGTGAAACTTATGTTTTTTCCCTTACAGTTAGTCGCATAACTTTCCATTAAAAAAATGGAAACTTTTCGTCCAATCCTATTTTAACTGTCTAAACCACGAGTACCAGCAGAATTGTAAAGTTACAATTACAAAAAAGGAACCACTATATTTTTATTGATC
>JAHZNF010003275.1:0-12237 GCA_027744215.1 Troglopedetes dispersus | reverse complement strand
CGCTTTTTCCTTAGGATTCCAAATGAGTTGTGCCAGCTGCCATCCTTAAAAGCGTTAACACTCGAAGGAAATCCTTTACGAGGAGTGCGACTTGATATCTTGCAAAGAGGAACCATAGAGCTTTTAAAGTATCTCAGGGGTAAACTTAGCCCCGCCGAGGTTTGTGGCGACTCGGGCAGCTTCAGTGACTCCCCAGAAGGAAAGCAAAATGGGTGCAGAAAGAGCTTACGAGGGGGCTCCACAGCGGAAGATCTGGAAATCGATCGGGATCGCGTCAAAGCATCCAGAGATCTTAATCTTGTTGGGAAGCAAATGTCAGAAATTGACAAATCTGTAATGGAGCTGGCAGCTGATGCTAAGATTGCTGTTATCGACATGTCAAAGAATATACTAACGAGCTTACCAGACTCGTAAGTTTAAAATGATTCAGAATCCAGATAAAATATTTTTTTATGCATTTTTAAAAAAATATATTTGGGTTCTTCAATGCAGGATTGAGCTGCTCTTTGACAACTTGGTGGAATTAAAAATGGATTTTAATCGCTTAACATCCCTGCCTCCGTGCCTTGGACGATGCAGCCGCTTGCAGTATTTAAGTTTCCAGAATAACCAGATTAGCACCCTTCCCGAAGAATTTGTCGGGTTAAAAAATCTGCGGGAAATCAACATGGGCTACAATAAGTACGAAATTGCATCTTGAAATTCTTCGAGTTTTGGGAAGCTTTTGGAGTCTCACAAGTATTTTCTCTTTTTTATTGTAGATTCAATGCCATCCCTGAGTGCATATATGAGCTGCGCCATTTGGAAATTTTGATGCTCGTCACCAACAAAATCGAGACGATCGACGTTGACGGATTGGGAAAACTTCCCATGCTAGCAGTATTAGATTTGCGGAACAATAATATTGGTCATGTTCCACCGGAACTGGGACTTCTCACGCAATTGAGGTTAGTATTGCACGCTTGCACAAACATCCTGCACTACATTTACTTTTGCATCTTACCTTGAGATCCTTCTTGTTTTCTTACAGATCCCTCAACTTGGAAGGGAACGCTTTCAGAGTTCCAAGTTACCACATTCTTACCAAAGGAACAGATGCTGTTATGCGCTTCTTGCAAAACCGCGTTGTGCCCAAATAAATTCTCATAAATTCTTAGATATGATAATATACCTATGAAACTGCAGTCGTCCATTCGTACTTGATCACACAACTACACTCACAAAAAAACTATGTACAAAAAATAATAATCTTTTAAAAAATGAGAAAAAATCTTCAAATCAGATAAATGAAGCTTAAGAATCGGAGTGCCTACTTTACAAGTATAGTTTATATAACTTAATATATTTCACTCACTAGAATTTTATTACAGCCAGCTTTGCTCACCCTTGTTTCACAAGACAGCAGCAATAGAAATATTGTTCACTTAGAAAGACATTAGAAAAGTAGAGAATTTGTTTGGGTTTCTCAACTCCTCAACAACTGTTTAATTTAATTACCTCATTAGTCTTAGGTCGTTATAGATGTTTGAATTGTACCATTAGCAATTAAAAAATCGCTGGCATCAGCTACTTAATTTACATTGCTCTATGTTTATTAATGATACGGTGAGTTTCTCATTGAAATGGTAGTTAATACTTATCAGTTCTAGTCTGTTAGAGGGACTGAAAAAAGACAGTTTCTGTTTTTTTTAAACTTCACAGAATGTTTTAAATAGTGCCGATGATGCTCTGTTATGTGACTTATGCTGATGGTGGTTTTACACAAGATTTTAAATATTATTTGTAAAGGTTTAGTTATGTTACATTAACTTTTGTCACAATTGGTTCTTTTATTGTAATCTGCTTTTCGCCAGTTTTGCTTAATAAATACTTGGCAGTTGACCACTCTATAAATTACGTTTAACAAAAAAAAAACAAAAAAAGTTCGTTTCATATTGTCAACAACAGTTTTATATTTTATATGTTGGAGGAAAGAAATGAGAAATTGTTTCTGGAAGTTTCTCTTGTGTTAGTCTGTGTTTTTCACAATCCAGTTCACGAAAGTGGCAATGTTGGTATAAACGCCTGGTAAGTTTTCACGGCCGCATCCAATGCCCCACGAGACCTACAGACAATAGCAATGGAAACAGCAAAGATAAGCATTGTGCAATTAAGTTTCACAAAAACGCTCACATTTCCTGAAAAGCGTATATTTATCATGAACTCACCAGTCCCACTAAAATGTACTGCCCATCCACCTCCGTTGTTAGTGGTCCTCCGCTATCGCCCTTTTATGTTCATTCAAACCAAACATGCCATTTCATTTAAAAATTATAAATATTATAAACAGCTATAAAAGAAATTTCTAACCTGGCAAGAATCTCGTCCTCCATTTGAGTATCCTGGAAAAGAGATTGAACAAAATCAAGCATTTAAGAAATTCATGCACATGAGAAAAGGAGAATGGAGAGGTTGAGTTTTTTTTAAAATAAATTGCAAAAATTGCTGTGATAATTTTGTTGTAAGAAACGAAAGGAATGAACAATTCAACGTTAACTTAATATGTACCTTCTCGTTGTATTTTGTAATAACAACTACTTTGAACTCTAACGTCAATAAAATATACAACTACACTATTACATAAAAAATCATGCGTTCACTTGCCATGTATTCATTGTTACAATTTTATTGTATGTTTGCCATCACTTACATGTCCTGACATTTCGGTTGTGGAAGGATTTCTACATCCACCTCTTGCAGGACCGAGGGAGTTGATGACAGTGCTTGAAATGAAATTAGCACACTCACATTTACAGTAGTTTTAAATTTACGACACTTTAACATTTTTTATCGAGGAATAAAGCAATTGAGATTTTTTGTCTAAATGAAGTTACCTTCCAAACCTGAAATATAAAATGGCATTGTTAAATAAATCTCAAGTTTAAAAATGGCACACTTGTGAAATACTAATTTTACCGTATTTGTATTTTGTCCTTCCCCAGCCCACAACTGTGCCAAATCTCCCATCAAAAGATTCCCTGTACTTTGGAAGACAAACTGGAACAATGTGCTCCTTATATTGGACGGGGCGGGCCAACTTCAACAATGCTTTTTTGTAATTTTCAGAAACAAAAAATGTTATTGGCTGCTACATATACATCAACTTACAGTGGACCATTAAGTTGCTAAAATAAATCTCTTACCAATATCATTCCGGAAATCAGCAGGATTGTAACCCGAATGAACCTGTCAAATTCCACTTTCATGATTTTCCACATTTTCAGAATAAAAAAATACTATTTTTTGTGTCTTGTAACGAATCAAACCTCTTTCTTTTCAACAGCATAATCCTCATGCGAAAATCTTTCGTTCTGTTGCCGCACATTCCACTCTCCAAGGCGGACTTTCAAGCTACTTGTCTAGTAATTCAATCATTTTTAAATTAAATTAAAATTCAGTTATGTTAATGAAATCAAACTTTGTAAACTTTTGTTAAGTGAAAAATATTTTTTAACTTACCGGGGTACTGTATACACAATGCGCTGAAAAGCCCAGGATTAAATTTACACAATTTAAAAATTATTAGTTTTAAAAGGCTAAAAACAAGTTTGAAGAGATATTATTATGAAGGATGTACCAGCAGTGACCACCCAGTAATCGTTTAGCAAGGCTCCTCCACAGGCTATCCTTTTGGACAGGAAGCTTTGCTTAATGATAGCAGCTTGCCATGGATGCGACCCAAACGGACTGTCGTGACCTCCAACAATTCTGTTTGACCTGGTGTAAATTTGGCCACACTCTACAAGTTGGTGATAAACATAATTAGTGTAAGCACGAGTAACATTATTCAGCAACTCCGTAAAGAAATCAACTTACAAAGCAAATATCAAACGTGCAATGTGCATTGTGCATAAATTTCTTAAAGCTTTCTCTAGACTAAAGTGCAAAAATAGTGCATCAAGAAATTTCCATTCCGCAAATTCCAACTCTGCATTGTCTGCATATGTGACCAAAATTCCCAAAATGAGGACGTTTAGAATTATCTTTTCAAAATCAAACTCTAATGTCCTCCAGATCCAGTTGTCTGAATTTATGATTATGATACATTCATATATGCAGCGTGGAAGTTAGTACTGATAAGGACTTAGGAAAGGACTGACTGATTGGTACTGGATACATGAATTTTAGTTATTGTCGCTGCGATATGAATTACATAGGTCTAAAATAATTGGGAAAAACTCTCCTACTGTGATAGGAAATGGGTGACGACATGGCAGTCGAACTTGAATGTCAAATTTGGTGAAAATGTCTTCAATCCAATTAATTAGAAAGTGCGAAGATCCGCACTCAACTGACTTTTACTTTACTGTGTATGAAACAAATAGTCCCATATAAAATATGTATGTAACTTTGATCCAGTTCACAGTCTAATTGTTCATTTTGTGTCCATTGTGCTTTTTAAATTGCATCTAACGTTCAGATTCAGAAAATAAACTGCCCAAACTTTGATTAGTCTTTTTTCACTCTTTCAATTTTTCGCAACATTTAAAGGTCAAAAGTAGCCAAAGAAATGGCAACACCAAATTTCAAATCCTACCCCAAACTTTATATTTTTTACGTACCATTTTACTTTGGTCCTGCACTGTATAAAAAATGCACAATCCCTACAATTTGCAACAATTTTCAGCTCTGATTAATCCGAGAACAATGTCAGCAATCTCGAGTCTTTGAAAAAAACAAGCATTGTTTGTTCTGTCAACAAAAAAAAAATAACGGACAGAAGGAAGAATGACACGAAGTTTCAACGCTTCAAGTACTTGTCTATCATCATGGTTGTTTTTTTTCATTTTCACTATTCCCCAAAACGCCTAATATAGGTAAAACTTTTCAAATGACATGTCTTTAAGGGAAATCTAGTGTGTCTTCTCCGCTCTCAAATTAATTTTTTAATATTGAAAAAAATAGTACGTTTCGACAAGGTAAAATCAAGCAAACAAGTCATCAGAAAATTTTCGTTACGCTGTTGTCGATGTCGTGTCACTTTCTTGCACGGATTTTCTTGCTATTTTAAAATCTGAACAAAAGTATTTCAGAAGTACATACATTCGGTAGTGGTGAATGATTTGTGTGACAATTATTTTTATTTCGTACACGAATCTGATACAGCATTACTAAAAATTACTGATGTTATGCGGTTCACAAAAGTACAGCAGGTGTCCAAGTTTATCATGGACTTGTCACCGCTTCATCATAATATTATCATGGCATCAAATTTGCAAATATTTTTTCAAAAATTAACATTGACCTGGGAGCGAAAGGTCAAGTTAGTTTGCCACAAGAAAAAAATACTTCTTGCTATTTTTAAATCTGAACAAAAGTATTTCAGAAGTAACATTCGGTAGTGGTGAATGATTTGTGTGACAATTATTTTTATTTCGTACACGAATGTGATAACCAGCATTACTAAAAATTACTGATGCAAAAGTACAGGTGTCCAAGTTTATCATGGACTTGTCACCGCCTAGCCTCATCATAATATTATCATGGCATCAAATTTGCAAATATTTTTTCAAAAATTAACATTGACCTGGGAGCGAAAGGTCAAGTATGAAAAAAGTCAAGCATGTCCTTCGTGTTATACAACATGTCTAAAAAAAATAAGCTGTTCACTTCATGGGGACGGTTTTTGCCACTGTTTAAAATTTGCAGGTACGCATAATGTGCAATTTGCGGCGATCGTGGAGGTATTATTTATACAGAAGAAATCAAGATAATTACAGAAGAAGCCGATGCAGCAGTAGAGAGGTTGTGTAAAAGAAGTTAATTATGTACACAAATGGCTGTGTTGCAAGTTATTATTAGCCGTCAAGTAATAATGACGTAAGTGTCAGCAAGACAAAATTTTTGACACTTGGTAACCTTGTGCCCAACCATGTAAATATCAGTCTACCTTAATAGCTTATTTGCATACCTCATGGAGCAGCTAACTTGCGTGCAAAATAAAGTACGTGGAAGGTGCAGGTGCTGCGTGTGAGTTCGCGTCGCCGTTGCATCGGTGCCATTTTACAACTTATGTGATTAGAAGTATTTTTTTCTTGTGGCAAACTACAATTATAAATTTCGGCAGTGGCAGGCGTGCTTTTTGTGAAAAAAAAAGAAGTCATCTTAATTAATAAAATTACCCTTGGGACTGCTTGGACTAATCTTGTTGCCACTGCCCCCATTACTGATGTTTGAACCATACTTATTATCATACTTGTCTGAGTACTTATCACGATCTCCTCCGATAGGCCCATGATATATATCATTTGTTTGTATGGGATCATAAGGATGCTGGGTGGTCAATGGTGGTGACTGAGGGGGCAAGGGAGGTGGTGGAGGATGAATGGGTGGGGGAGGAGGTGGTGGTGACGTTGAAGAAAAATAATTAGTGCCAGGAAAAGGTCTCAAAGGTCGAACCGTTTGTGGCTGATTACCAAATTTGATAACATCATTAGGATACAGTGGGTACGACTCTGAATCCAATGAAACAGAAAGGGAGGTCTGGGACAGAAGTGGTTTGTAGGTTGTCGGACGATAAAAATTAAAGGAAGGTCGGTTATAGTAGCCAGGCTTGTTGGTCACAACAATCCTATCTGGGGAGGAGAAGGAAGGCCGATAAGGATAAATGATGGGGTTGTCAGAATTGTAGAAGGGTGAAGTTTGGGAGGCAGTCGAGGATGAAGATGACAGCTGGTTATTATTATTATTACTATTGAAACTAGTGTACACGCTGGAAGGACGATGATTACCGTCGAAGCCACTTGACGGAGGATATAAATCATAAGAGTAGGTCTTGTTGCTGCTTAAAACTAAATAAAATACAAACAGAATATCAAAAAGAATAATGGAGCATATAAAAGGATAAGAGTTTACAATGCACGCACGTTTCCATAAAATACAGCACTAAAAATATTTTTACGCCACATGACTCACTGACTCTGAACTTTCATGAACGAGCAAATTTGTCAACACAATTTTTTTTCTCATGTTTTACGTTAACTTCTCCTAAGTTTATTAAACCGTGAATGAAGCACGTCTTGTGCCCTATTCTTTTTCTTCTTTAGTAGTGTCAAATGTGTCACATTGCTACTACTGCTGTATGTAGGAGGATAAAAAAACACGATCAGCANGTTTACAATGCACGCACGTTTCCATAAAATACAGCACTAAAAATATTTTTACGCCACATGACTCACTGACTCTGAACTTTCATGAACGAGCAAATTTGTCAACACAATTTTTTTTCTCATGTTTTACGTTAACTTCTCCTAAGTTTATTAAACCGTGAATGAAGCACGTCTTGTGCCCTATTCTTTTTCTTCTTTAGTAGTGTCAAATGTGTCACATTGCTACTACTGCTGTATGTAGGAGGATAAAAAAACACGATCAGCAGCAGCCAACTTCCTTTCCTTTATAAATAAGGCATGAAGAAAAACCTACTTTAGTTTTGTGCACCATTCGTTTCTTTGCGCTACCTGTATTTGCCAGCTTTTACATAGTCCTAAGCTTGATTATTATGTTTGATGATAAAAATTGCAGTATAATATTTTCCCATTTTTCTTCCCTCATTTTTACTATTTGTGTGCATCATTTAAAGATTTTTATAAGGTGGATGTATGTATTTTGGGAATTTTATGCTGTGCAATTATTATTCAACTGTCACAGTTACACTCATAATAACTAAGCAATATTTGTTTAAGTAAACGAAGCTTCGAAAATACTGTTGGCGGATTTGCGTTTTTTTATACATTTTGAAAAGGTAAATAAGCTGTTAAAAATCGCATTTCCTGTTTCACGCTCCTCATTCACGGTTCATTTACGCTGTGGCTGTAAATACACGTTGCAGCTAACTTTTGGGACGATGATGCTGTTTACAATTTATCTTTAACATGTAAACTGCCTTCTAGAAGATTGTTATCGGCTTGTAATGCGTTTGAAAATGTGTCATAACATGAAATGTAAACTGTTGTTGGAAACTTTATTTCATGCTTTTATAGAAACGATTATGCACTTTCATAATGCACACTAAACTTAGTTCTTCGCAATTAAAATAGTTATTTCATTTGTATAGTTTCATCGGGTTTTAATACCTGCATTCTGTATTATATTTTCTTGGAATCTATTAAAGTTTTCTATTATATCAAAACATTAACTAAATCTTATGCTAGTAGGCCTGCCATAAGCATAGTCGAAAAAGACTATCCAATTACAGATGGGATATTTGACAACTCATTTTGGGCAATAAATTAACATGAGATGTGGACCATTAAAGAAAGTGATCAACTTACGCGGATTATCCAACAGTCCATGAAACGATTATGCACTTTCATAATGCACACTAAACTTAGTTCTTCGCAATTAAAATAGTTATTTCATTTGTATAGTTTCATCGGGTTTTAATACCTGCATTCTGTACTTATTATATTTTCTTGGAATCTATTAAAGTTTTCTATTATATCAAAAGATTAACTAAATCTTATGCTAATAGGCCTGCCATAAGCATAGTCGAAAAAGACTATCCAATTACCGATGGGATATTTGACAGCTCATTTTGGGCAATAAATTAACATGAGATGTGGACCATTAAAGAAAGTGATCAACTTACGCGGATTATCCAACAGTCCAACGGACGTGGATGCTTCCGAGGCCTTCTCCCTGGGTACGCAACATGCCTGAAAATTTAGAAGCATAATATGTAAAATCAAAGCATAATATCAAGTAAAGCATTATACAAAGAAGACGGGTATAATGTCTTTTTTTATTACAGCACATTTTCGCTCTTTTTTCTTTGCTAGCTTCAGATACAAGATCTCATTACGGACGAAGAAGAAGATGCTTCGGTTTGTTTTGCGACAATTTGCAACAAGATTATCGTGGTTTGTCATGTCATGTTTCGTGTTTTTTTATTACAAGGAGCTTTCCGTTACAAAAACGAGACCATTACAAATTGTTCTCTAAAATTGTCATTGTGCATGTTTCTCGCGACGAGAATCCCATGCAAATTGCTATATGCATAAAAAAATTGTGAGGAAACATCGAACAAAGACCTTACCCAAATCATGCCTCCATTGCACAGGTCAAGAGGCTTGGATCCTTGAAGTACACAGGAGACACTGAGGGTGCAGCCGTACATTCTCCCGCCGTGCCAGCAATTTTGAGGAATCACTGCATAACAATATCATTTCCAAATTATAAAAACCCAAAGTCCCGCTACACGATTAAAAGACTACAATAAAACCACAAACGTGTAACGTGACAAATTAAGTAATTTTGAAGGGTCGGTCTGAAAAAAAAACATCTTTTGTGGTGCAAACATCCTTATCGTTATATTTTGTTCATGCATAGATTGCATGCAAACATGACAAACCTGCAAGTTGTCTTGCATCTTCATTCAGTCTGCTTCGGTTGGAGTACAAGAGCTCTTGAATTTGCATCTTATGCTGCAAATCCAAATTGTCGCCGGTCGTCGAGCTCATATCAAGCATTTGACTTAGAGTCATATCATGCTTGTCACCACCATTTGAACCAAAGCTACTTCCATACCTACTTCCGCTATACCTGTCTCTATTACTATTATACAAACCAGAACCGGAGCCTTTTAAGGTTATTGGTCTGTATAAGCTTTCGTTGTCCACACCGCGGTCGTAGCCTTTTCGATTCTTATCGTATTTTTCGAGAGTACTGCTACTTCCGCTAAAGTAAGAGTCTCCGCGACGGGTCGAGAATGACCCAGAATTCAAGTTGGCTGTGGGGCCAGTCGCGAATCCAAAGCGATTATAGCCTGTGTTCATAATTCCTCCACTACTTCCACCCACACCTGATGACAGGTCGTATAATTTGTCGCGGTGAGGGCTACTTGATGAGTAGGATAGTGGTCGATAAGATGCAGGTGGATGATGAATGAATTCAAGTCTGGAAAGCAGAAATTGATTGCAGATACATTAACTAAAGGGTCATCGAAAAGGACAAGTTCAGCTCCTTTTTATGTGAAGGCAACAAGAAGTTGTGGAAGGAATCTATTTGCATGAGTAAGCTTACCTTTCATCCCTGATCCCCGAAAGAAGTTGAAATTTAGAAGTGGACGAAGGTGACGAAAAGGCCGACTGACGATTTCGTGAAATTGAACTAGAAGTTGATGACGTGACAGCAAGAGCAGTGGAGCCACTTTCCCCCTTAGAAGTTGTACTAGGGACAATATAGCTTGTAAAATAGGAACTGGACACATTTTTGTGGTTGCCACTGTCACTGCCACTTCCTACACTGTCAATCCTATCACTATTTACTGGAGAAACATTACTGAAATATTTAGGTTTCCTATATCTCACATCCTTATTGAGTACATAGCTGTAGGTAAAATCTGGGTCCGTTGGGTCTCCACTTCGTCCACTGTCGTAAGGCACATTTACTCCAGCAACCGGTATCTGGACCAGTGCAATTGCTCCTAAAAGAATGAGAAGAGTTCCACTTCTGTGGGGACATGTGGACATGAACGATGCCGGAGCAAAGGAGAGTAACCCTTTCATTCGAAAGGGCTTTCTGGATTTCATGATGCCTTCGATAAGGATAAACAGAGGAGAATGTTCAGAAAACGAAGCCACGTTCATTTCCAGTTAGAAAGCTTTCCATTTCAACAAACATTACGTGATAGATAATAATTAAAGTGGCACCTTCAAATTCAAAAGTTCAACTGAAGTAAATATGTCACGATAATGATAGTCCAATACAAAAATCTTCCTTTGCACTTCTCCTCTGACCTTCAGTTCCCTGAATTATGATCTCTATCATTAGATCATGGTTAGTGATAATATTTTCCCACCTGCACCGAGCACACTATTATAATATATTGATGCTCATGTAAAGTTGCATCATTTGCTGCACCGCAGAAAAAAGCACCCGACAGAGTTACTATTTCCTCGTTGAAGGTGGACAAAGGTAGCACACTGCTTTTCTCAACTGCCGCAATCATCGCCACAGCATTATGGTTTGTGCATAATACTCACCATTTGTCAGTCTTTGTCAAATGAAAGCCAAACGTAAAAATAAAGCTTAATACAGGCTTACACACAAGCACACACACCCAAAGTTCAGGTAAAAAATAATTTTATGTTGCGAAACTTATAAACGATGATGAATGCAGAGGAGATCTTTAAATCTCATCTCCTCATCAGTCAGTCACTCACTCAGGAAGTTTTTTTATTTAAATTGAAGCAGACATAATAAAGAGAGCAGGATCAGAACAACACAAACAAAAATGAAATGCGCTCATCATCCTCCCCCATCCTCCACACAAATGAAATAATCAGTTTGTAACGAAGAGTCTCTCCGGAAGTGAGCTTTCGGCTGGTGAACCTCCACCACTTCTATTGCTGTGGGTACATTTGCATGTGTTTCATATGTGATTTTCCTTGAGGCTATTTCGATTTTTGTGTGAGACGAAACTACTAGAGAGAGACTGTGCGCATGGTTCTGGTTTTTTGGGGAGCTCGAATGAAGATGATCAACATGCATGATATGATGACGAAGCATGGACCAATGACCAACACATGAAAACACCGACGAGTAACAGAAAACTTAAACTTGTGAAGAGTTGTAGATTGGATTTAAAAAATGTGGATCAGAGTTTTTAGTCAGCCTTCTTCTTGACGGATACGGATGGAAGAGTCGCAGCGGTCGCAGTGTTTCACATTGTTCACGCACGCAATATTTGAAAAAAAAAAATAACTCGAGTGGCACCACAACAGAAAAGGATATCTGCCGTCGTCAGATAATGATCTGTGCTGGCTTGTTTTCGTCGGGGAGGTAATTTGCATTACGGTTTTACGTGGAACACAATACACAACACATCATTATAAATTGTAGGGTTTTCTAGTAACCGCACCAGGATAATCAAGTGATCCTGTGTGTGCATATATTCCTCAGCTTAACACATAACAACGACTCAAATAGTTAGTTAGGTAATAATAAGGATTTACTTTTTTAGAAAGAGGATCAACCAGTGATGAGCTTAGCTTGTGGTTTCAATTAATTTGGAGGTATACGCATCACTAACTTCCCTATATTCTCTCCTGGCTTCTCGTGTCCCAAGGATGAATCAACGATCAATTTGACATTTTTAAATGTTCAAGGTGTATTGCTCTCACGCAAACCAATTTAGAAAAGCAGGCTGGATATGACAATTTTGCAATTGTGACTGTGAAAACGATAACCAGTTTAATT